>JAZGTJ010004202.1:0-31876 GCA_036877575.1 Botia almorhae | reverse complement strand
TGAGTCTGTCTGCACTACACAATCACCTTTGGCAGCCACCAAACAATTTTGGCAACTGCTTTGGGCAACCACCATAATGAAATGATAAGACTCATCATTCAGCGCCTCTGCTGCAGTCTGGAGGGGAATGCATGTTTCTCATTTCCCTAATCCATCCCAGCAGGCAGTAATTGTTGATCTGTATGCTCATGAAGGTCATCACCTACAGGCAAGATGTTGAGTCATGCTAGCTATCCATATAGCAGTGACACCCAAACCAGGATATGTGAGGGGATGATGCAAACTTTTTCAAAATTAGAATTAGAGACTAAAATAACTTTCAAACTCAAATGCTAGTTTCAGTTTAATAAAGGCCCAATGAAATTAGCCAATCAATGCGGCTGTGTCCCAGTTCGCACACTAAGTAGTATTCGAAATTAGATTTGGTGCGTCCCAAATCCCAAAGTAAGTAGTTAGTGAATATTACACAAGAAATAACGAATTAAGAAAAATTGAAATGTATTTTGCTGTGTGTGATTGTTAATTATGCGCCAAAGCAACAATGGTCGCTTTGGGCAACGTCCCAGTTATTGCTCTTTTGATACGCATTCAAAGGTATATTCTCTCTCCTCACAAAAACAACACATACTTAGTACATAGTAGCCTGTAGGTAAAAGAATTGAGACCCAGCGGTCTTTTAGCAGTCCAGCGTGTGTGTACTACGTTCAGTGCTTACTAATAACTGGATCCTCTTTACATTCTCTGCCACACCTGCGCCGCAGTTGATGATTTCAGTGTGAGAGTCTTATTGAAATTTCTACAAACTCTTTCAAATCGCCTTGAGTGTGATTCTGCTTTCACGTAAATTACTGCTTTTGTGAAAGCCGTGTGGATTCAGGCCACTTACTAGCAAGAAGAATAAATAAAGAGACTGTGTGTAGAAAACGACTCTGGCTGCAATACAATCAGACATTACAAACATTGTAAAATGACGTGAGACTTTCATTTAAAATTCTATTATTTTGTGAAATAACCTTTTCTGATACAAGGTTATTTTTTGTTGTGAAAAATGCACTGTATGATTTTAATAGTAGTTTTATATCATATATATTTTATACCTGTTGGATATATGCTATTATAATATAGTTAATATAGGAAAACACTGGTCTATAGGATTCAGCATGACAACAACATGACCATTTTAAAAGCATCATTTTAAAAATAACTCTGTTGGGGCATCTCCATCAGTCACCTGACTCAATCAACTCACATTTAAACGAATGGATAAAGCCAAGTTCTGTCCTGCATGTTTCCTTACATTACTGTGTCACAGAAGTATGACTCATTAACAAAGTTAAATGGTCTTAAATGGCACTAGAGATTTGCCTATTGTGTGCAAATGCTGTAGTCTGCTCAACTGAAGGTGAAAGCAGCAGACAATCCTAACACGATTAGCATGATGTTATCATGCTTTAGCATAATGCTGGAATGTTTTAGCATGTTCTAGCTCGATGCTAACATGTTTTAGCATGATGCTAGCATCGTTTAGCATGTTGTAGTTTGATGCTAACATGTTTTAGCATGTTGCTTGCATCGTTTAGCATGATGCTTGCATCGTTTAGCATGTTGTAGTTTGATGCTAACATGTTTTAGCAGGACGTTAACATCTTTTAGCATGATGCTAGCATGTTTTAGAACAATCTAATATGATGCCAAATTACAAATGAGGATTGAATATTTCACCTTTCCAGGGCTTTAAAAACGTTGGTGATATATGGGTAGCTTACATAGCATTCGATAATTATGTCCGCAGTGGTTTACAGTACCCACAGTATGTATACACCTGCTGTAGTCTCCTCAACAGAAGGTGACCGCAGTGGACTGAGGCATGCCATCTGTCTTAACACAAATGGAATAAATGGGTCCCGAGACTCAGATGTACAATCAGCATTGCCGGGAAGGGCAGCAAAGAAAAGCCTTACTAGATGCTTTGTCTACAAGAATCTCCTGGGTAATGCCAGATGGCGACCAACAACACAGCTGGCAAGGACAATGTAGTGACATGAAACTTTGGAACAGTTTTCTCATTGCCCTAAACACATTCTAGCTTTGCAGATGAATGAATTCCTGAAGATTTCCTGATAGATCTTGTGCTCTAAAACAGTTTAAATTGATTCATCATTGAGGAATGCTGTCAAGAAACAGCTTTCCCTAATGTTTCCGTTAGCTAACATTAAAAAAATGTTTAAAAAATGATATTTTGAATGTTTCTTTTTTTAGATGTTGTATTAATTTATTGATTTGTTATAGGAACATTATTCAAACATTTTTTAAATTCTATAACGTGTTTAAAACATCCCACTAACCACTTAAGAATAACCTTTTTGATATATAACTAATAACATTAAAAAACATTCTACTACCGTTACCACAAGAGTGTTTTTGCTCACTTTAAAAGATATTTTAGAGAACGTTAGTCAACATTCTGAAAACATTCCCTGTTGGCTGGGATTCAACCTGCATCCCTTGTATAAGTACCAACTCCATAACACAGAGAACCTCTATAGACCCTTGTGTGCCATTTAAAAGCATCATATAGTTCACATATACACAAGCTTTAGTTAGGGTCAGTTAAGCTTTAGTTAGGGTCAGTTAAGGTTGTCAAATGGATAATGAAAAAATGAATGTGGAATATCTAATTGTCTTTCTTAACTGAATGCTCTGTCTCTTTTAAGAAACAAATGTTAAAAACACGAGACCTAACAACACAAGTATTTATACTAACATCATTCTTATGACTCATGCTACAGATAAGCGTTTAACAAATGGATCACTGGAGCGTGTTGAGAACATTGCCTTATAGCAAGATAACAGTAAAACTGTAAAAATATTACATGTCTAATAGGGACTCTGATGTAACATGGCAACACAAGGGCCGGCAGAACATCTTATCATATTATTTGCTCGAATGCTAGCCTGCACGAAACATACTTTGCTACAATTTGCATAACAAATGCTACAAATGCTACAATTAATTCGGAGATATTTCTACTGTGAGATCTACCGTAGGTTCTATTAAAATAAAAAGCAGCTAGCCATCCCCCTTAAAGGGACAGTTCACTTTAAAATGGAAATTCTTCAATTGTTTACTCACCCTCATGTCATTCCAAACCTGTTTGACTGAGGAGCACAAAAGAAGATATTCTGAAGTACTTTGGTAACCAGACAACTGTGGCACCCTTTGTGTGGACACAAAACCACTCAGATATTTCTCAAAATAATGTCTTTGTGTTCCACAGAAGATAAAAGTAATATAGATGTTTGGAATGACATGCGAGTGACTAGATGATGGAAAAGTTTTCATTTTTGGGTGAACTATCCCTATAAGTAAGTCAGGCTAACACTCTGTTTGCCCTCCGTGCTAGCAGGGGGGCAAATATTAAATTGACTACACACCCTTCAATGGTTCTGGTGTGAGGAAACTGCAACTTTATGGTGGCCTAAGAGAGAGTGAGAGAGAAAGAGAGAAAAAGAGAGAGCTATTCGTTCCACAAAATCAATGTGCCAATACAACTAAGGCGCTGCTGATCCTAAACATAAATGACTGATTGGGTGCAATTAAAAATACATTAGGGGCCAATCTGTGAACCAGCAGGGACTGCTGGACTGTCTCTGAGCTGCCAGTGAGAGCCAGTGAGAGCGCACGGGTTCGGCACTTAGCGCACTAAACTGAAAATCAATAATGGCCGTTGTCATGAGTGACAATGACTCCTCTTATCCGTTTCTTGCTCTGTGATTGACGGATTGGTCTTTCTAGAGTTTGTTTACAGTGTTGATAATAATAACAGCACAATTCACGTGTACCGTGATGTTCTTGAGGGACATCAGAAACGATGTGAAGTGTTCCCTGCAGCGTCACCGTGGCAACACGGGCCCTGCTTCCGGCTTTGTTAGAGGTTGGTGGATTTTATTAGGTTAAAACCACTTTGAAGTGAGTTAAAAATCGAAACTTAAAATGTCGACATTATTTACCCCACCTGATGTTGTTCCAAGTTCCCCATCACATAGATTTCCATTGAGAGGGGTGTGAATTGTACTGTGCTGTAATAAATGTGACAGAATGCATGGACAGTTTGGGGTATTTTGTGAGAGAAAGGTTAATATATTTGACTTCAAGATTTCAATTTGGGGCCAGTGGCTTTTATTAGCTATAGATTGTGTCATGTACTGTGTGTGAAATGTTTGACACATAGTTACTGATTGTACCTAAGAACACAAAAACTGACTCGGGCAAGGAAGCAAGAGTGTGTAATAAAGCACAATACCGGACACAATGTTAGCTAACTGTGAAATGAGGTGTAAAGTGTGTGTGTGTGTGTGTGTGTGTGTGAGGTGTGTGTGTGTGTGTGAGGTGTGAGAGAGAGAGATTGAAAGTGAGAGTGAGTGAGGGAGAGAGAGATGTGTAAATGTGTAAGTAAATTCCCGCTACTTAAGTATGCACTTATGATACAGGACCCTTCAAAATTAAGAATTTGTACTATTAACTGCATGCTTGATGAACAGAGAAAAACATATTCAATTCCTGTTTTCTTCCACAGAATCGGCAATAGGGTTTGTGCAGTGAACTGTAATTTTGAATGACAAATAAACAAATGGTTTGCGACATAATAACAGATCATCATTAAAAATGGGCACGAATATTTTCACTGGCAGAGAGAATAATGGAATTTTATGCAGTTTTGTTTTCTGCTTATTCAGGACTGAGTGGAAATGCAACGAGCTGTGATGTGTGAAAACTGCACAGATCATTGGATGAATGGTTATCATGTGACACTGTCTCTCTCTGCATGCTTTATCCAACCAATTTAGCCAGATTCCAACAGGACACTATCTTCCTAGACATAATATTGACCCAAAGTACACAGCTAAAACTGCAGGGCGGAACAGTCTGTTGGCACTGCAAACAGACAGATGGGTAAATGAATGGCAGATGTGCGCCAGCATTTAAAGGGCATTTTTAATCTTTTTTGTTTGAAGAATCAACATTTTTTAATATAACACTTAATACAAACTGAACAAAATGAACCAGCCTGACTGGCATTACCCAAAAGCTAACGATTTCCGTTGTAAGAATGTTTCCCTAACATTTCCTTTAAGTAACAAAAACATTAATGTTATTTTGAATGTTCTAGGATTGTACAAAACATCTAGTTTTTGTACTAACGTTGTATTAACGATATTGCTTCACTGTAAGAAAATTATTCAAACTTTTTAAATTCTGTAACATTTTTAAAACGTTCCACTAACAACTGTAGAATAACGTTTTTGAAATACAAAATTCTCTACTAAGAATGTTCTACTGAGAGAACTTTTAGCGAATGTTAGCCAATGCTCTGAAAACATTCTCTGTTAGCTGGCAATCAAACAGCAAAGAACTATAATGACAATTCTCTGCCTGTACCTCAAATGCTGTTTATTGATCATTGATCTCACAGATCGTATTGTCACTTCAGGCAGAGTTTGCACCCCCCTCCAGAGGCTAAACTCATTTGCATATCATCTTAATTGATGTTAGTTAGTGTTGGTGGTTTCTGAAGCGCAATGCTAAAGTGAACCAAAGTAACAGCAAAGGTGGCTGTTTCCAAATAGGTTTTCTAAAGATCTGTCTGTCTAGATAATGTTTTCATAAATCACTGAGACAGGTCAATTTTGTCAGGACACTTATTGATATGTGTAAGGTTACGCAGACATTTATGCATGATATTTAATACAAAAGGTTGCAGCAGCTTTAGTATTCAGAGCTAGATTTGACCTTTAGATTAAGTGTCATTTGAAAACTGTTTGTAGGAAATCTGGGCAGTTAATAAAGCTGATAATATAATGAACTTCATCGCCACCTGCTGGGCGTGTTGTACTACAAGACCACTCCAGTGCGCGCAATTTGTTACGCCACAGGTTTATACACACAGCACTGTTTCACTGGCTAAATGCCCACATTTTTTGTCATCTTATCCCTTAAGCCTGGTGCTGGACTGTGAAGGGGTTTAAAAAGAGATTCACGTTTTCACAGGCATTTACGTCAAGCATAGCGACCCGACAGAGTGTCTCCCATTTTACGTCAGGCTTGGTTTCTAAGGGTAATACTTAAATTATAAAGATTTTTCAGCGTTTCATCTATGTATCGTATATTGTTTATTTATCTATCTATCCATATAATGTGAACATTTTCAACATTATTGTTTTCATTTCATCCTAATATTATTTCTATATACAGTTTTTTAAAAGAATTCGCTGAAATATTCCATCCGTTTACGTGCAGTTTGCATCTGTTTTGTAAAGCAAAGGGGAAAATCTCCTATTTCAGTATTTTCGGCGTTCACATTTTTGACCTCGTATTAATACTGAAAATACATCGTGTATTTGTACTTTCATAAACGCATTTGTCACGTCGCATGACCGTTTAAGAGAGGGCACAAAAGTGATTATAAATGTTGACCAGTAACAGCATACAGACATATACCCTTATACATTTTTAAATGATTGAAACCATGTGTGAAATATGCCTTTATTTTTATTATTTATTATTATTTAATTTTTTGCAACTCATGGTGGTGAGCACCTAATATCCGCTAGGGGGCAACAGCACAGATCCGGCGGAGACTCACTCACCCGCTGTTCTTCTTTGACTGACGTCATCCCTCACTTCCTTTACGAAAACATGGCGGTCCACGGCCCGGTCGTGAAAATCCACCCGGTGGTTCTGGCTTCGATTGCGGACTCTTACGAGCGCAGGAACGAGGGAGCGAGTCGAGTGATCGGAACATTATTAGGTGGCGCGTTTAACTTGGCTCAGATCTGTATGAGATGCGTTTAATAATGACAACACAATCGTTTAGTGTGTAAAAGCATGTGTCGTAGGCGATTGGGATGCACGAGCGGACGAGAAGTCGTAAATTGACTAAATGTGTGATTTGTGCTCGTCATATCTGATAGTTATATCATCTCTAAACTGGTTTAATGTTAATATGTTGCAGGAACCGCGGACAAACATTCAGTTGAAGTCACAAACTGCTTCTCTGTTCCTCACAATGAGTCCGAGGATGAGGTGAGACAAAGATGTACTGTAACCGTACAATGGTACAGTGATCTCCATTGTGTGGGACATATATAAATATTGATATATAAATTGAGTACCGTGTTCATGTGCCGTGATGGGCACAAATCCTATATTTTGTATACACACACATGTAAATACTCCAAGGTACCGAAAAGAATATGATTTACAATGACACGTGTCCAAAAGAACTGTTGTTCTCTCTTATGTTAGAAGGTTTAGCTAGGAAAAATATAAAAAAAACAGAAAAGACTTACAGTAACTGCCTTGGGACCCTTTATTATAGTCATACATAGACATGTTACAGAGGTTGAGCTATTTCTACAGTAAGTTCATTGTATTTACACAGCTGTGGTAAGCTGTTCATCGTCTGACAGTACAAACACAAAGCCATCATCACCCTCCAATGGCCTCATGTATAATGTGTCTGTCACAGGTGGCTGTGGACATGGAGTTTGCCAAGAACATGTACGAGCTACATAAGAAGGTTTCACCCAGTGAAGTCATTATTGGATGGTACGTGTCGACTCATCTTAGTCATCTGTCTACTAATTAATCCTACAGTGCCTGTAGAATGCAGTTTCGTAGTTTTTTGTGTCGGTATGGTCGTAATTGTGTTAAAACATGAGATTTTAAAGGTGAATCTTTCCTTTGTTTGCAGGTATGCCACAGGATATGACATCACGGAGCACTCCGTTCTGATTCATGAGTATTACAGCCGAGAGGCTCCAAACCCTATTCACCTCACAGTGGACACGGCGCTGCAGAGCAACAAAATGAACATCCGTGCCTACGTCAGGTAAGCTGGTCTTATGTAGGCTAGTGTCACTGCTTTATTGAACTTAAATGACCTTAGTAGCAAAATACACATACTTTTGACTTTCTTAGATTATTACAACTGTATTAAGTAAATGTGTTGGTATGATGTCTAAAATCTACATTGATTTGTTGTTGGTGCTGTTAGTTCACAGATGGGTGTCCCAGGCAAGACAGTTGGCGTCATGTTCACCCCTCTGACGGTCAAATATGTTTACTACGACACGGAACGCATCGGAGGTTTGAGATGTTGCCATTTACAAACATATTTTGTAGATTAGCCAAATTAAAACACATGGCCTATTCAGTCAGGATTATAAAGATAATGAATTATGAGTACTATTTATTTGAAGCACATTCTTATAATAGATTAAACCCGTCTTTCAACAGTTGACCTCCTACAAAGGACTCGTGCGTCTCCTAGTCGCACAAACGGGCTGACCACAGATCTGGCCCAGGTGGCCAGCGCAGCAGGACGCATACAGGAAATGCTGTCCACAGTGCTGGCTTATATAGAGGATGTGCTGGTGAGTGTGTCGTTTCATAATGTATGCTGAGTGATTTATGCAGTGATATTCTGATATTCTATCTGCTTCCTTGCTGCCAATAAGAAGAGATTATTAGAAATATTTTCATAAATATTCAACATCCCTTTCATCTCTAGTCAGGTAAAGTGATGGCTGATAACAGTGTTGGTCGGTACCTTATGGATCTGGTAAACAAAGTGCCCAAGATCTCGGCAGAAGATTTTGAGAGCATGCTGAACTCCAACATCAATGTAAGTGGCATCCGCAGATATTTTGTATATTTCTGTGTATCTGTCAAATGAAGCGGAAGTTGTGTGCTGGTACTTTTGAAATGCTCAGACTTCTGTGTTTCCCGCAGGATCTGTTGATGGTCACCTACCTGGCAAATCTCACTCAAGCTCAGATCGCCCTGAATGAAAAACTCGTCGTTCTGTAGTTGGAAATAAAAAGCTATTTGTCATTCCGACAAACTGTGTGATTTGCTTTTTAAAATATTTGCTTGAACATTTTCTGTTAAATATCTGATGTTAAAAAAATATTGATCTAACATCTATTTTAATTTTAAAACAAAAATTAATTCGAATTGGTACCATTTGTATCAAATTACATACATAAACCAGACAGAAATTTCCTTTATTTAATGGCACAAGAAAAAAAAATTGCTGCCAGAAAAAGAAATTTACATAAAGTTCAGTGCTTTAAAGAAATACATTTTCGTACATTAGTTTTTAGTGCTTGTAGTTTGTTCAAATTATGTATAAATTGAAGTCATTTATAAAGTGTGAAAAAGTTGATTTGCAATTGGTTTATATGTATATTATATTTTCCTAATGTAATAACTGCAATTTATGTTGTTTTAACTGCAAATTATCATTCTGAAAATAAAACGGATCAAATGCACTAATTTCTACCAAACACCCCAGTTATCTTTCCAACATAATCTTGAATAGATACAGTGAACAGATACGAATGATCTTATTTCTCCTGTCCACAAAATGTACGTGTATGTCTGCCTGACTAATGCGTTTGGCGGACAACCAGGGTTACGTCACGCTCTTCCCTCTATGACATCATCAGGAAGAGCGCTGATGGAAAGATGGCTGCGTTCCGCTGCTGGCGAGACCCGTGCGGTTTTATTTGTCTCATTTTAACTTATTTTAGCGTTTTCTATGCCGACTATGTTGTGATTCAGTATGTGCTGATCCCCGCCTATTCTGGAAGGTGAGTTAAGCTCCACAGGGCTTTCCGTTATACCGTGATGCTTGATGTTTGGATCACGTAACGGCAACTGCAGTTGATGAGATCATCGGTTTATGATCGTTCTCTAGAATAACTCGAATCAACAGCGCTTTAAAAGTAGTGCGCGAAATCAGATTACTTTGCGTTGTGATTAATGCAACTAAAACGAGTTCATCCCTTTTGACACCATTCAACGTCTGTTGTTACTACGCTGCCAGTTTCTGTTACACTCGGTTTAGGGTTTCAGGATGGCTAACCTTTGGGATAAAGAAGCGACACTAATTTGTATGGGATTATGACTGACAAAGGTACTACGTCACATACTTTGCCATTTTTTTACAGTCCAGATTATTGTTTCCACTGAAAGTCTTTGAATATGTACCATGGTAATGTACCATATAAATACCATGGTATATAAATATGGTAATCATTCAGTACCATGGCATATATAATATCATGGTATTACCATTCGTCACCATCCAGTGTTTTTTAGTTTTATGTAAGGGACTCTGGCAGGGCTTGTGATCTCCAGTCCGGAGTTTAGCTCCTACCCTAATCAAACACTTCTGAACAAACTAACCCTAATTCTCAGCAACACTACCAACAGGCGTGTTTGATTAGGGTTGGAACTAAACTCTGCAGGACATTAACCCTCCAGGACCGGAGTTCAATAGCTCTAGACTGGAATGAAATAGCATGAAGGTTTACAATCACCTTTGTTTTGTTTGTTTTATTTCTTTTCTTGATGTTTAGTGTGTGGTGCACTCTCCATGGATCTGTGTTTAATATTATTCTGTTACTACTGCTGGCGTGCCATTCAAAAGCAGTGTTCTCTGACCCTGGTGAGTGTTCTTGGGACCGAAACTGGTTATTTCCTTGTTATTTATTGACCAAACAAGACTGATCTAATTGTGTGATTCATTCTGGCTCGGTGGTTCATATGTACATAATCAATCTCCATCGACCTTTAAATATCAAGCCATTAGAATCAAAGTCTCTCGCTTCCTTAGACAAGAATCCTCACATACTGTTTGTTTCATTAGTTTTCCAATTAATCCATGTGTCTGATTGATCACAGCATTAATACACTGTAAATGGAGTGTGTTGCAGTATATGTTAACTATATGGCATCTTTTCAGGTATGGTTCCTCTGCCTGAGACAGCCATCGACTTCTCTGACTTAAGGTCCCAGTCAAACCGGCTTAATGACAGAGTAAGTTCAGTAACTTTAAGCATGGTTAGCCTGTGCTACTTTTGGTAACTGTAAATGTGCTCTTCTTTTTCTATTTGGGAATTTAAAAGTTGTTTGTCCACATTACGGTGGGATAAAAGTCCAAACTTAGCCCAGACGTAGCTCAGTTTTAGCTCAGCCTTAGCCCAGCCCCTCAATGTGTATATTATTTGCATCTGTTTCTGTAACTTGTCTTTAAATGTTGGTTTTTATCAGGGCTGTGAGGGATGGACGGTGTGCAGTCGGTGCGAGACGTATCGACCCCCCCGTGCCCATCACTGCCGAGTTTGTCAGCGCTGCATCAGGAGAATGGACCATCACTGCCCGTGGTCTGTCTCTCTCCTCTTGTTCCCTATTGACCATTCAATGGACTTATTTCTGCTTCTCTTCCATTTCTGACTTGCGTCTGGCTGCGTTTGAAATAGCATCATGTGTGCTTATAAAAGTATTTGCCCCTTTTCAGGATTAATAACTGTGTTGGAGAGCTTAATCAGAAATACTTCATTCAGTTTCTCTTCTACACTGGTAAGTTGTAGCTTTGAAACAAGCCTGCAGTGGCTGTTTTTGTAGTAGTTTGAGACTTTCCTTTCAGTCTTGTTAGATGTGATGTTGTATAAAGATTTAGTGCAAACGTGTCTGTCCACTTTGTACGTGTCTGTATGTTTGTAGGCATGGCCAGTCTGTATTCTATGGCCCTTGTGGTATCAGCATGGGTGTGGAGAATAAGGAGTGAACGAGAGGGAGATGGAGATAAGGAAGGAGAAGAAGGTCCCAGCAAACATCTGATTGTGTAAGTTCCTACAGATCAGATGGTGGAGCATTACGTTAACTGGTCAAAGGTCAAATGTTTGAGGTAGCACATGTCATTTAGTGTAGCTGTATCATCACCCTATTTCTAATAAATAGTATTAGATTTAATGTCACTGTGGATCTTGATCTGTGTTCCACAGGGCACATTATATCATTCTGTTGGTGGAGTCCATACTCTTTGGAGTTTTTGTTTTGGTAATTTTTTATGACCAGGTATGTTTCCACATGATCTGACCTGTTATAATTTTAGAGCAGACATATGTCTCTAATCTTTGTCTCTCCCTCTTTCTCGACTCAAGCTGGTGTCCATTATAACAGATGAGACGCCCATCGAGCAGATGAGGAACAGGCTAATGAAAGACAAGCCCAACACCACCCAGCAAACACACATCACACACACAAGAAAGCCAAAAATCGCATTGCTGAGGGAGGTGTTTGGACGCGGTACGTTTAAATACACGAAGCATCTTACAATTGTTACTGTCGCTTGTCACTGAGCTATTAATGGTACAGTAAGACGTTCCTAAAAATTATTGCAAATGAAAATTGAAATCAACAACCAAACAAACAATTTGGGGAATATTTGCTAGATGTCTTCGTGTGTGTTGAAGAAAAAGGTATTTGCGCACAGTCAATGTTGTATAAATATAAGAAAAATGAAAGTGGATGGGACCTATCACCACACCATCATAACACTCGTAGCCAATCAGCAATGGGGGGCGTGTCCGCCAGGTGTTAGTCATTGCCAGTGTTACATGGCGCGTTCTTTATTTTGAGAGTGGAGCATTGAAGGGGGTGAGTTGTATCTGTTTGGATGTCGATTTCAAATATCAACAGTGTTTCTCAGAAATCGCTTACTGAACCTTTAATGGAATTAATTTGTTTCTGTAAACCATGATTTTTAAGAGCCTCCTCACCCTGTAAGTGTTTAACAATGTGGCTGCAAGCACAGTCCCAAATGTTATATGTTGGTTACTGTATTATTTGTTTATCTCTTGCATTTTCAGGATCTGTACTATGTTGGCTGTTCCCGCTTCATTCCGCCCCTCCTTCCGTTGGAGGCATCAGTTACTCATCACTTCCTGATTACGATGTGTAAAACGTATCTTTTTTTTGTCTTTTTTAGTTCTGTTGAGCATTCTCATCAGCATCATGTTTAGGACACTGTGAATATTGTGTTACTGATGTTCAGGTTTAGTTGTTTTTCAGTGATGAATAAAAAGGGAGATTTTATGAAGAAGAAGAAAGCTGCTTTTGACTTGACATACAGGACAGTAAGTTACTGTATCCCTACTGTCCTGTGTCCATGTGTTTTTGTTTTAATTATTTTTTCCCTCTGTATAACACAACCATTTAATGGTTCGCTGTTAAGCATTAAGGATTCTCAAAGAAGTCCGTGTTTATTTTCTCTTGAAATGATAAAGCGGTACCTTAACCCGTACGAACTCACATTCATTTGCATACAGCTCTAATTGGCAATATAACGCATGATAACACTTGCACAGGGTCTGCTGTGTTGACTTTTGATGAACAGACCAGACGTGTTTTCTTTTCGGGTAAATGCAAAGTTCAGTCTGTATTTGTCTTTGTGAGTGTTTTATTTCAGCCTGTTGGAGTTCATGGACTGCATTATTTTTTACATATTTTAATTGTATATGAAGATGTATTTTATAACTAAATTCAGATAAGTGTTGCTGCATTTTCAGGGTCCTGGATTACTTGTGTTGAAGTGCTTTTTTATTTGTAATGTTCATGTTTTTTGCTGTTTCTTGACAGCTGGATGTGTGTACATAACAGATGAATCATATATATTAATAACGTTTACATTGATATTTATTGTGATGTGTCTGTGGATTTGTGTGTTTAAATGCTGCTCTGACTTGTGTGAAGTAAAGGATGTCTTTTCAAATTCTGGCTGTGTTTCTCATTAAATCAAGCTTGAGCGGAAACAAAACCAGCACTGGAACTAAATATCAATTACTGTGTTGAATTATTTAGACAGTCTACTGTAACACTTAATGTCATGTTGACATCATAAACAGTGGTGGTAGTATCTTTATTTTTCAGTTGTGTCTATACAGTTCAATAATTATGTAATTAAAAACAGACTAATGTGGTTTAATTAACCTTATATCAATTGATATAAAACATAAAATATTTAAAATTGACTTTGTATTCCAAATATTATACTGTCTGTGTTATTTGTCTGCTGCCTAACAAGATACGCATTTTAAGTGTATGTTTACCATTAATAAATTACTTTTTTTGTGTGGCAGGGGCAGCACATTCAACCACTACATAAACATCTAGGAATATTACACACTTGTGTATGCATTAATTCTTGTTAATACATTGTTAAAAATTGTATTATAGTTGTATTATCCATGGTTTACTTTGCCAATAATTTGTGGCATTCTCTGGCACGGGCTTATCTTTAAAAGTGCTTATAGAGAGTGATAAACATTAATATTTCATATGCAGCACACACAATTAATTGAGTGAGGATTCATTAAAATAGGTTAATTAATTTTTAACTAACACAGAGAAGCTCTGCGAGCTCGTCGCTCATTGGTCCAATCCTTGATCACGTGCTTGTGTTGTTATTTTCGTGGTCCACTTCCTGGTAGCCAAATCATGTGATCATGTGACGCTTCCTGAAAAGCTTTAGTTTCACGCGTCACTTTTGCGCTCCGTGACAACATTTACCAGCAGCAAAACATCAAAATCTGCAGCGGGATCCTGTGGCTTGTTCACGTTATGGCTGACGGGGAGAGATCGCCTTTGCTGTCGGACAGTCGCGATGGATTTCACGGGCTGCCACCGGGAGACGAGACCTATCGACCGCCGACCAAACCGCAAAGTAAGAGTCAAGCCTAAACCAGTTTGACATACTGAACCCTTACGAGTTGCCTTGCTGCTTATTTACACAACACGTTTTGACATCGTAAAATTCATGCTCGATTCGATCCAATTGGTTTCGAAGCGTAAGACGCTGCCTAAGAAAGCAGCTTACGTTTGGAAACGAAGTCCGACTCAGTTTATTCATTTAGATGTATTTAAATAGCACAACACGTGCATGAAGTTATCGGGTCATTTAGTTTACGACTGCAGAGCAAACTGTACGGATGACATTATTGCTTTTATCTGAAGCATACAGCTGATAGATAGGTGCCAGATAACGTTACACCTGAGTCACGTGACTCAACCGAGCTCCTGATTTTGCTCGTCTCATCAATGTACATCAGTGTGAGTACACAGGCGAATTGATCTGATCAGCATTAATACACGAGTGACTGTTTAAGCTGTACATTTGTATTTCAATAGATACCGGGATAATACCGTTACCGTGAATTCTTCTGGCCGTGATAACCGTGTAGTGAAACTCTGATAACGTGACAGTCCTGTACCGTGGAATTTAATAAGATGATACTATTTTGATATTTATTATATAGATAACAATGCATTTTAGGCATTTTAATGGTCACACAACTTCCTGGAGATGATTTAAAATAAATGTTGACACAACATGCATGATTTTTGTGTCTGAAAAATTACACTACATAATGTTTCTTGTGATAAAATAGTTTAAGAGCATTGTGCTGTGTTGCTTAAGCAAAATGGATAATTAACAGCAAATATTTAAAAAGCACTTTTTTAACATTAAAATTAGTTTTATATTAAATAACAGGTCCATTTTACTGTAATAAAAGTGAGTTTAGCATTTTTCCACTTTCATAGTGGATGCTGTAGTTATAATATCGAAAATCAAACTAAATCCTGCAAAATCCAATTCTGTACCATCTGCTCTAGCTGTAATAATGTCTATCTCTGTGTGTTGTCTCTCTTTCTACTCTCTCTCTCTTTGTCTCTTTATCGCAGATTTCCCAGCATTTCCAACAGCTCCGCCCTCCCCCTCAGTGATGTTGGGAGAAGCTCCACCTCCGTATTCCCCGCTGGGCTCTCCAGAGAGTGGCAGTGCTCCTGTCATCAGCTGCAGAGTGTGCCAGTCGCTCATTAGCGTGGAAGGCAAGACTCACCAGCATGTGGTCAAATGCGGCGTATGCAACGAGGCTACAGTGAGTTCACAAGTCAGAGGGTTCTGTTATATTAAATGCTGAAGTGAAAGTTCAGTCTGTGTGACATCACTTCCTGTTTCTTCCAGCCCATTAAAAACGCTCCAGCGGGAAAGAAATATGTGCGTTGTCCCTGTAACTGTCTTCTTATCTGCAAAGTGACCTCACAGAGGATCGCCTGCCCCCGGCCTTACTGGTGAGAGAAATTAAAGGAGAAAGTGACTACAAAGCCTTTAACTTACCATTGCTTAACTAGTAAAGCATTGTGCTACTGTCATGGGTTTGATTCCCAAGGGAGAAACAAACCCAGCTAACAGGGAACGTTCTGAAAAATGTTGGCTAACGTTAGTAACGTTAGTAGAATGTTGTTCTAATCTTACTTATCATATATCAAAAATGTTATTCTTAAGTTATTTGAAAAAATGTTTGAATAACGTTCTTATAGCAATGTAATGTCAATGTATTACAATGTAATACAATGTATAATAATGTCTAAAAACTGTACGTTTGAATGTTCCTAAAACTTTCAAAATAATGTTTCTGTTACTTAATGGAAACGTTACGGAAACATTTTTACAATCTAAAATTGTTACCTGGGAAGAGAGTAAGGCATTACCGTTTGTCCATAAGTTGAGTATTTGTTTTTGAGTATTTGTTAATAATCTTGTTTTGAAGATTCTATAATTATTGTGTGTGATTTTGTTTTCTATTTTTGTTTTAGTAAACGCATTATTAATTTAGGTCCAGTACATCCTGGGGCCATGAGTCCGAACCCTCAGCCCAGTGGTGCCAGAGTCTCCTGTGGCCACTGTGGAAACACGTTTCTTGTAATTATTATGTTTGTTTTCATCCATAATATAAAATAAATCATATGTTTATTAGCATACACATCATAGCTTAATATCAATTCATTTAGTCTTAATTGTAGTTATAACAGGACACATGTAACACAGTGTCTCTCTGTTGTTGCTTCAGTGGACAGAGTTTACAGACCGGACATTGGCACGCTGTCCACACTGCAGGAAAGTGTATGTTTAACACCATCCTCAAACGTTCATTGTACGCTACACACAACGTTTGTACACGCTTGTGCACACTGAATTTATATTTCTCATGATATTAAAAACTTTTGATCTGAATTCCTATTCTTTCATATATATACTGCCATTGTTTTTGATAACTTAATTATTAATGTAGTAACAAAATATTAACAAAAACAGTGAGTAGGTGTGTCCAAACGTTTCACTGGTAGTATGTGTGTTTATTGTGCATGTTTTTGCCAGGCCCACACCGAATCTGCACCCACAGAGAGGTCAACAAAACATTTCCTGAAATATTTTGGCTAATCTCATCTTCTTTACTGTAATGAATAAAGGTCATGAACTTTGATGCATATAATTCTTCAGTTTTTCTCCAAACTCTGCTTAGAATGTGTGGAAAAATTCAGCAGATACTGCTTGGAGCGCAAAAAGTTAAATATGCTACAAAATAATGCAAAGGCATGAAATTCTGTTCTTTCCATCCTCACAGCTCATCGATTGGCCAGAGGTACCCTAGAAAGCGGAGCTTAATATGCTTCCTGTTGTGTTTGATCTTCACCATAGCAACAGCAGGACTGATGGTGAGAATGAAAGCAGTTTATACTTCATGATTCCAAAACGGCTTCAGACCGTCAGAAGATCGTTTGCTCTGTTCCATTTTCTCTGTAGGCTGGAACGTGGTGGAGGGCACGCCAATATAAGGGTATTTTTGCATCCTGGGTGTTCTTCATTCTTCTGGTTCTGATCACTCTGGTCAGAGCTCTGCATTGGGCCTGCATGAAAATCAGTGAACCCCTGCACAACTATTCTTAATAGAGAGAAGGAAGATGAGGTACTTCAGAAATGAAGCATAAGAGGCTAAAGTGCAAATAAAAGGAGGCAGACAGATCAAAGCCTTCTCAGAGAGACATGAGATTGATACATGTTCTGTTTACATGTGTGAACCTCACAAAACATGAACATGTCCAGGTCATATTTCACCCCACAATCAAAAAAAAACAGGAAAATATTTGTTGTTTACAGAAGATCAAGTCTGTTTTAAAAAAGCAATAAGATTGTCATTATTACTGTAAGGCAAATATATAGTATTGTATGTACAGTACAGTATATTGTCTTTAATTTATGTTAATTACAGGTTTTTGTAATTTAATTACCTGTTTTTTTTTGGGGCAAGGCCATCACTACACTTCATAGAGGCGGGGCCCCCTGCTTCCAGGGTTAATATGTTGGCTATACAATAGACCTCATTTGGACCCCTCTTCATAGGACCCCCGGACAATGTTTCCAGTGGCCCTGTTTTGGGGTAAAATGTGACCTGGAACTATTTTTGTGAGATTTACGTAATTTTGTGTTTTTTCTGTGAAATGTTCTGTGCTTAAACTGCAACTCTTTTCCGATCTGGATTCAAACCCAGACTGTTTTCTTAATGGGAATTCACTTCCAGAACAGGGTACACAGTTTATACAGAAAGACATGAAAGACAGGCCACTGATGCCTCATGGTGACTTTATATGATTCTTATGATATTATGAGTTTTTTCTGTACTGTTACTGTTACACAATACTCTGAAAGCATTACAGAAATATACCTGCATCTAACTGGATTGCTGTCAGGTCTTGTACTTTAAGTCGCTGTGTGACTGTGTCTTGTCTCTGTCTTATATACCTTGTAACAGATCTTCAAGTTAATTCATTACTCTATATATATATGAAGGAATTGCAGTTTCTAGCTTTACCGAACTAAGTTTCCTAGTTCTGGTTCAGATCCGTTCAAATCAAACTGAAGAGCAAATAAGAACAAAAATGTGACGTGAGCTCGCCACACACAAGCAATAGAAGAAATGAGGATGATGACAAAAGCGGTTGCTTGTTTTAAGTAATGCTGTATCAGTCTCTTTCTGATTGAGGCAGTTGACTCTGTATATAGGGCCAATCTGAATCGAACTGCTGTATTCCAAATCAAAGACAAATTTTGACAATGTGACAGTTTTGCGCACTTTATTTTCACATTATTGTAATGTGCTTTAAACTGAATAATAATGGGGGATGAAGTAATTTATTATTTTAGTGTAATATGTTGTTGTCTTAATATTTGAGGTTCCACGTATGATCAGTGGATCTTTATTATCTGTATTTCAGGCTTAAACCAAACCTTCATTCCAACATAATATCTTAAAAAACAGGGTAGGAATCAGTTTATGTTTACTAACTAAAAACAACCCTCTAATACATCTCCAAATATTCCTTATAATACAATAATAACTTCCATGGGGATTTCCTAATAAACTTTATGTATATTCATTGGTTACTGTTGGTGGTTGTTTAAAGGGAAAGTCTTCCTTCATTTACGCACCCTCATGTCATTCCAAACATTGTTGACCTTTTTCCTCTGCCAAAACACAATGCGAAATACATTATGGAAGTTATTCCACAGTTGTTTTCGCAGTTGTGGTTACCAACGTACTTCAAAATATCTTGTGTTCCACAAAAGCAAAAAAGATATACAGGTTTGAAATAACATTGGTGAGTAAATGATGGAAGAATTTTCATTTTTGGGTGAACTGTCCCTTTAAGACTGCTGCTTATTGTGGCCGTCTGTGGTTATATAGTTGTATAGCAGTAAAGTTATAAACCTGCTGTTGTTAATTGCAAGTGCAGCATTACCCAGAAGCGTAATACAGGCAGAAATAACAATCGCATTTAATACAATTTCAAAATTTAAAACATCAGTTCAGTAAAGATGTTTCCTTTCTTTTGCAAAAACTGCACATGAAACCATTGTATGCTATTAAATGTAATTATGTTTGAGCATACTATTCAATTTAATTTACATTTTGCTTTGTGTTAAAAATGTATTCATTGCACTACCTTTGATCCCACTCATGGTGTGATTTTGTTGTTGATTATTTTTGTACATTCCTTTGACTAAAAAGTTTTAACAGACTCTTGAGTGTGAGTATGTTTGCGTGCGGGGTTATATTTCTGCTTTTTGAAGTTAATCTGATAGAATTTAATGACAACCTAAAAATATATTGACAAAAGTCACGTCCTTACAAAAATGTTATGGATACAGTTCACATACAGTAGCACAGATATCAAATAAATATTAGCATTATCCCATCATACAAACATTATGACTCTCTGTAAGTCACATAACTGCACATAAGATTTGGCTGTATTTTTTTCCTGAAATTTAAGTTACTCAAAATCACAGACTGAATATTCACTTGGTACAAATTCAGAAATAATTGACTAATGAAATAAATTCAGTGCATCTTACCACAAAATATAACTTCAGATTGAAAATGCAAATGTATTGTAAGTCTTGATCTTTTTGCTTATTTACAGTAATATTACCTCATGTCACCTGAATAATAATAATTATGATTCTCCTTTGTCTTTATTATGAGTCAAAGGTCTGCAGGCCACAGTTTATATTATTTGTTCAGCCCCATCGTTAATGGCCGTGTTCCAGATTTTGCGCACGGCTACAATTTCATCACCTTGACAGTAGTGAGAGTCGTGTTCTCCTGATCATTCTCACAGTCTTCCTCTTCTTCATCCTCCCCATCCTCTTCATCTAATTGGAGGCTTCCGGAAGAAAATCGCATACGTGCCAGCGGACCGGAACGCACAACTTTGCCTATCGCGGGGAAGTAGGGGTAGAAAGTGTCCGAATCAGAATCACTGTAACTGCTCGTGCCAAGTACGCATAAAGAAGTTGGTCTTTCTGGGAGAGGGGTGGGGCTTAGAGGAAGGTAGGTGGGCCTGGTAGGAACCTGGTGTCGAGATAAATGAGGATAATACCCCAATGGGCGATATTCAGATGCGTAGGCAGCAGCGTTTGAGGCAAGCGTGGGTCTCTGGAATTTGACATCTGGTTGGCTCGAAGCTCGACGTGGCAAGCCGGTCTGAAAGGTGGAGTCATCGCTGTAATGGCCCACCTCCACTCTGCTCAAGTCCAGCTTCCTGTTCAACCCTGCCCTCAGCCCCACCCCTCCTCTGGGGTACAATCTTGATTCAGCCAATCCCTGGCCAGTGGGACGGAGTCTTTCCTGCTGCTTTAGTAGTTGAGGTGACAAGCAAGAGGACGTTAATGAGGAGTGACCAATTTGTCTGGGCAAGTATTGCAGAGGCACCGAGTGATGGGCTTGAGGGAGGCGGTCTAGTGATGAGGAGGTGTGGTCTTGAAGTAGATACGGGTGTGCAGTGAATGGAAAAGTGGGCAGCACTGGGTGGAACTGCAGATGGGGTGCGTTAGGATAAAGGAGCACAAGATGTTGAGTGCTAGGAGACAAGCGTCTCTTTGCTTTCTGTCTCTGAGCTCCTCTGCCGCGATGCTCTGCTCCTGACGTGGACAGAGAACGAAGCTTGGGCGTGGCAGAATTGCTTGAGAAGGCAGGATTTCGTGACAAGGACCTGGATCGTTCCAGCTCATTAGCGAACATGACTTCCACAGCAGATAGGCTACGCTTTGCAACGCCTGTTTGTTCTTCGTGTTGCTCGGCAACAGTTGAGTTAGGAGGTAGATGGGACTGCTCGTACAGCTGTGTAAAAAAAGAAGCACAAATTTGAGAAATGGAATCTAAGAATATATTTGAAATATGAGCAAATGTGGTACAGTACCTGCTTGGAGACGTCGGTAAGGATGTCAGGTGAGGATCTGCATTGACGTGCATCATATTCAGATTTACAATGAGTTCTGAAAAATGGTTGGTGGAGATTCAGGGAAACACAAACACACACCAATGTTCCACACATTTTCCACCAAACCAAATATTTTACCTTTCAAAAGGCAAATGTTTCTTCTCTCCAGAGCCCACACACTCAAGAAGTTGTCTCTGCGTCCTGCCACTAAGATACAAAAAACGAGCATGTTTCCAAAACTCTAGTTACTGATATAGTTTGTAGCTTATATACAGAAGTAGTAAACCGTAACTCTTATAAACCCACAAATTAGGTTTCTAGTTGTTTGCTGAGGAAAGAATACACAAAGAATTTCCAAAGAAAAAGTCCCATTGTTCACATTACAAACATTCTCACGTTGGACTCAGGATTTACTTAATTTTGGAAGGTTCAGAACATAATGTATTTACACAACTGGGGCTGTGATTAGACTCCACAATTTGTCCAATCCAAAGTCTCTTGCAGGCATTTGTTTTTCTCCTGTCTCTCTCTCTGTCTCTCTCTAATACCTGTATCTGAAACTGGATCCTTTGCTGGAAAGAAGAGTCTTTTGATGAGACTTGGGTTCCTCAGAAAGTCTGAAAAAAGCATGGTACTCCACGCACATCTTCCAAAAGGCCTTACAAACATCTCTGCTGGCCATGGAGAACTCCACAGTGTCCCTCCTTGAAAGCTAATCACATAAAGATTTGAGTGAATGACTGATTCAGACACTGCTGTTTCTATGTAATATTTATCAGTTGTTTGTTTGAGAAATCTGCTTGCATCTTTATAATCAGGGTAGAACTATAGTCTCCAATCAATGTTCCTGGAGGTCCACAGACCTGCAGAGTTTAGCTCCAAACTGACTGGGTGTTTCTAGCAGTTCCAAAGACCTTGATTTGCTGGTTCAGGTATGATTCATTATGGTTGGAGCTAAACTCTGCAGGTCTGTGGACCTTGATGGAGACTTCTGGACTACAGTATATTTTATAGACCTACAATATGTTATATATTTAATACTTTTGACAGTTGTTAACCTGAACCCATATACGTAATATACGAACATACGTGTCTACTCAATGTTTTCACAGCCTCATTGGTGCCTAGAATTGTACTGTGTAGATTTGATAGAGAAACTGGCCTCTAGTTTTGAGGTTGTGTCTCACCCCAGTCTCAGTGTGGAGTTTGATTAGGAAATGTTTCCTCTTGAAGCTCAGTTTACGGATCTTGGCCCAGCTGAAGGTATTGATCTTTGTGTTTCCCTGATAAAAGTATGAGATATGAGTTATTTTAGCATTCTCATTGCATTGATATTTAAAAGCTTAAACGTATATATTTGTACCTGAAAAACAAGCACTCCCATATGTGTGACGGCCAGGTTGATTCTCATGCCCTCTCCATCATGAGCAGGATGTGGGCGGATCCCGTACATGTCCATTTTGCGGGCCACCTCCAGCAAGTGCACATCTGATTCAGCAGGAGTGTGACCTCTGACCCCAAACAACAAACGGTAAGTGTGAATGTTTAGGCAACTGTTTCGCTGACATGAGGATTCTGGTCCAAGAATTTATAATTGTGGTCCAATTACAGCTGCTTTGTGGAGCTGCAGGATATGATCTGGTGTGGGGGTGGCTGATATCTCAGGAATTACGCATAGCTGTGCTCTAATTATGGGTGTTTTCAGTGGACATGGGAGTGTAAATACATTTTGGCCTCTTTGGTGTGGGTGGTGTTTATGTTTGGTGCCAGTACTGGATTGTATTTCAATGTGGTACAGGGGACAAACTTACAAGTAAAATATAACCAAATTGGAGCTAAAATTATTTGGCCTTCTGTGACTGTTAACATTGTTCTCCAGACCTTATACAGTAGGAACTCTGTGTCCTTGTCATCCTCATATGTTTGTATGTGTGTAACTGTGTGTTACCTGTGTTTTCTATGAAAACGAATGATTTTGTGGTCCAGATACTCTTGGTTTGGCACATACTGCTTACTTTCAAGATGATGGGCATCCAGCTCCTCATCGTAATCCCCGATTTCTGCTACAATGGAGGCAGAGAAAATCATTAAATGGTGTACAGTATGGGATAGCTTTATATATTGACAGACTATTAGCCTGTGAGGGGCGTTACCTTGCAGTATATGAGAGACCAGCAGGGCGGCGCTGTTGTCGTTGCAGGTGAGGCTGCCATTTGAGAGATCCTGTTTGATTTGAAGGGCAAACAGATACCTGTATAAAAGAAGCATTAGTCAGCCTGAACGCATGTCACCTATTGCCATCTGTTCATCTGTCCATCATACATTTACCTGGTTAAGCTTCTCTGCAGTTGCCCCGGGTCAGGAGGGAAAAACTTAACAATAAAATGAAAGGCCACATCACTGGCACCTGTGAAAAACAAAAGTACTTTATTCAGTCATATTTGATTTAGCATTTATTCATGTAACTAATTATGAATAATTAATATTACGTTTAATGTTTGTTTTTTAAATCACTAAGGGATTTTCTTATGTCAAATTTTTATAGCCAGCCCATTATGATATGCTTTCTATAGAAGCAACATGAAATACAATTATATAAACTAACTATAAACTAGTTTTGCTGATATATAATTTCTCTTTACCTAGAGGACTTTTGACCCCGGTCTGCTGTACTGTAAATTAGCATAGCAAGTAATCAATCAGTAATGGAGCTGAGGGATTATTCCGGTAAAACTTACTCTTGATCTGTTTGACCACTGGTTTTAGGAGTTCGAGCCAGACCTGTAGAACAGTGATTGTTATTTACAGGCTGCAATCACTGCTGTTTATTTATTCATCTCTTTTATTGACATCATTGACTGGGCAGAGGTCTTGACTCACATAGCTGCCATTATGGTGACGGAACTCCAGTCCAAAATACTCCTTCTCCAGTAGTTTTAAATGACCACAGACCTTATTGAAGAAATCAGAACCGAGGATCTTTCTCTGTGGGAAAGTGTACAACACCATACAGAGAAAACATTTTAAAACTGATACCAGTCTCAGCACAGCCTGAAACAATATTTATTTTGGGTGATGTTACCGCAGTGTCACTTTAAATTGACCTTTAGTAAAATCACTCAATCCGATTGTTTCTTACTGTAACTCCGGTAATGAGACGGAGATGCAATTTCAGCGAAATGCAATCGCTAGACAAACTTTCCTTGTTAATTGAGTCTGTAGCAACTTAAGGGCTCAAATGGGCAAGTCAGATGTGCACTGAGTCAGCCTAAAATACAGGGCTGGGATCTGATGAGTGTGTTTGTGTGCGGGGTTATATATACAGCATGTGTGTGAGGATGTGACGCTAAACCCTGTATTTACAGTGACAGCCGGGGACAGAACCTCACCATTATCCTGTCAGAGGGATGCAGCAAGAGAAGATGATGATAGAGGGCTAAAGTGTGGGACGAACATGTGATAGAGAGGTTGAAACACAGACCACAGTGCAGATAAAGAAAGCAGGGGAAGAACCCTGTACTGTACACCATGGATGGATCTTTAATGGTTTATTCAGGACTAAATGGGAGTTTCAAGTGTCAATCACTGCACAGTTCAAGCAACAGCTAACTTTACTTTGTGTGCAGTGAACACAATCTGCTTCGAACTAATCGAATTAAACATCGAAAATTTGAGTGCTACTTTCCCGTGCAAAAGTTGCTGCCGTGATATCAGGTGTTGTTAAGCGGTTGTTAAGGTGTTGCTAGGTCATTGCAAGGGTGTTCTGGATGGTTGCTGTGTGTTCACTGGCCCAATGTCAAGCGTAAGACTGAGTAGAGGAGTAATATTACACCTCTTTCCATAATTGTAGGTGCTGCAAGGTAGTTGTTATGGTGTTGCTAGGGTGTTACTAGGTCGTTGCAAGGGTGTTCTGGATGGTTGCTTGGTTGTTTACTGGCCCAATGCCCAGTTTAGGACTGATTATAAGAGTAATATTATACCTCTTCTCAACAAGCCCCACAATTTCATTCATTTCTGTAGCACAGTACAACGGACGCAGGACAAGTTATTAATATAAGTTTAATATTTATAGTTAGTGAGTTTAAAAAAACCTAACCCTGAGTATGAGCAATAGTAATAGTGATGTTGACTACAGATAACCTGTCATCTTCTCTCGTACCCTGATCTTTACTCTCTCCTCTATTTTTCCTGCCTCTCTGTTAATTGCCTGTTTTGCCTGAGGATGGATGCTGGCATGCTCTTTGGAATGAGGCCAGGAGAAGCTCCTGTTCAGTGTCAGCAATATAGTCTCTATTCAGACACATGCATGCCTCACAGGCACGCTCTCTCTCTCTTTCTGTCTCCCGTCCATCTCTTTCTCGCCCCTCCCATCCTCTCTCACTTTGTATCTTACCTGCTTTTTACCCTCATACTGACTGGTACAGCAAGATCACACTGTGTAAAAGCAGTGAGCATCCCTCAGGCACACACAAACACACACACACACAGCACCCCCCATGGAGGAAAAGCAGCAAGCAAATAATGGGACATGAAATGAAGCTCCTTTACAAGCAAAACACAGCTGGACTAAAAGTGAGAGAATAACGCTGCTGACCAGAAATACATTTCTATATTTTTTGTGAATTATTTATAAAGTACCTAAATCTAAATAAGTGACATATTGATTCAAACGTTATTTAAAACGATTCAATTAAAAAATGAAAATTACTTTTACTGTTACTAAGACAATTTGAAAAAAAACTGTCGGACTTAAGTGACTATTTAATATAGCAACAAGTCTTTAAAAAGGGCATTAAGAATATATTAAATCATTTAAAAATACCGAAAGCTATGTCATCTTATCTGAGACGATGTGAGAGTAAGTTGATTTCTCACCTCCACCTCGAAAACTCTCTCGCTGTCGTCTAAGAAAATCACGCGCAAACGCAGTTTCTCATTCTTGTTTTTCTTGACAGGTGTCTTTAACAGCTCGAACTTATCCCCCATCTTATTCTACGCGTGAAGCTCCCGGTTTGCTTTTAAATAAGGGACGGAGGGTCTATAAAGTGGGTCATTATCCGTTTAATGGTGCGGCGCGGGAGATGCGCGCGGCTGTCTCGTGACGACTGTTTTACGCATCCGGCTGTTAAACCGCGCAGCATCAGCATCACTTCAGACTGCACGCGCTGAATCCTGCGCGTCCGCGGCACACGCGTTACCAGTCAACCACTCCATCATCACGAACGTAATTATAGAATTATATTACTGGAGGTCTGGTCACTTTCTACCACATCTATCTATCCATCTATCCATCTATCTATCTATCTATCTATCTATCTATCTATCTATCTATCTATCTATCTAGCTATTAACTTATGTGTTATTATACAGTTATGTGTTATTATACAAAACTGAGGATGAGGTAAATATAAATGAGTTAAAAACAGATTGTGTCAGGGAAGCGCGACTTTTAACGCGACAGTTAAAGTATTGTGAAAACGTTAAAATATTTCTTGACTGTTATTCTTGACTAACGAGGAGGTGGTGACTGAGCTCCAGAAAAATCACGTCAGCTGCAAGTGCTAATGTTCGCCACGAGGTGGCAGTATTTTCTCATTTCTAGAGACACCACCTAATATCCAGGACATGGTCAGTATATATATATATATATATATATATATACTGAGATAAAAATCAGGATCGGTCCTGGAATAGTTTCTATCAACCCACTAGATTACTTTGGTTAGGAGCTTGTATATCAATCTAATAAAGCCATTATTTCCCGCTGATTTTAGGATAAGTTATGGTTACGTTTATTCATTTATTTAGTGATTTATTTGTAATTACATGATTGTTGTTATAAGACCAACAGAGACCTTTATTGTCTTATTGTGCGAATACAGCGTCGGACATTTAAAACAGCAAAAAATAGCCATGTAACAAAAATGTTTTGCTGTTTTGTGGACTGGTGAAAAACACAAACAGACAGACAGACAGAAATACTGTCTATCTACAAAGATTCTTTCTCTCTCTCTCTTCCTCACCTTTTGTGTGCTGTATACCTTCACAGGTGAATGCAATCTCTTGTTTTGATACGGCGGAGCGGAACCTGTAACGGGAGCCGGAGCCGCAGCTCTGCTGACCAGCTGCCGCTGTTCCGTCACACATCATCATCAGCCCTGTTTGATTTTCCGTGCACCTGTCCGACTGCGTGTTTTCCGCCGTTCATCCCGAGCCCGGCGCAGTGCGCCTGCAGCCTGCGTCAGCTGTAAACTGTTCCCGCGAGCACGTAAACTGCGCAACATCTGGAGACGTGTTCATATCTGTTGGTAATTTTTTCACTCGTTCCCACACAGAACCGTAGCCTAAAAATAACGAAATTAAACCTGTATTCACAGTCTAAAACTTTACGTATTACCCATTAAGCATTATGAATACATATGCATTGTGGAGCATGGACTTCAGATTTAGATGTGGTAAAAACAAATGTGATAAAATGTTCCGCCTCCATCAGGTGTCAAAATGCGTATGTGTGTGTGTACACATTGTATGGTATGCGCCTGTACTAAAACAGACTCTACCCTAAAAAAACTACCCTAAAAATATTTAACTGTTTGAAGGGGTTTCACCCTCAAGCACTAAATATAATAGAAATCTGTGTTTATCTTTATTAGGTCTATATAGGATCTATATGTTTCAGCACTGTGTTGTAATTGTAGTCTATAGGTAATTTAACACAGAAATGTGTGTGGGTGTGTGTGTGTGTGTAAACGTCACATTAAAGCCGTGTTGGTGTTTGCCCAGGATGCTGCTTTATAAGTGTGTGTGTGTGTGTGTGTGTGTGTAAATGACAAATTGTCTCATCCATTTGTTTCTTCCACCTTAAACTTTTTTGCCTTGTTATTACTCATTTTCCACTTGAAGGATATAAAAGCACAAATGCTGAGACAAAGTTACTACAAAATGTCAAGAGGGCCATTGGGAAAATGTCACACACCGCCTGGCATAAGAAGGGTGATGTATTTTAGAGCTCTGTTGTTAATTTTGTGAGGAGTCTGGGGCCCTGTGGTTCATCTTAGCCTGGGGGACTAAGAAAAAAAAGATGCCATAAAAGGTCTAAACCATTTCAGTTTTTGCCCTGGATAATTTATTCACCTACACACTCAAATGCACATATTTATCCAAACATTTGCCTCAAACCCTCTTTTCGACCTTTCTGGCTTTTTGTTTTTATCTGGAATCGACATTTTGTCTTGCTTTTTGGTTTCCTTGGTGTCAGATTAAAGGTAGTCTGGTTTATGGTGTCTTATGGCTTGTATTGTTGGTTATTTGCCAATTTATGCTAGTGGACCAGGAGAAAATTTGACTAGAATTATTTTTCCTCTCTAAAATATCCAATGTATAAAATTTCTGTTGTTTTTTGTTTGAAAATGTCAACATAATATGGGATACCGAGCTCACTTTTTCCATATGTGACAAATTTCTGAGTGAAACAGTCCAGCTAACAGTCCAGTCCAGCTAGTAGTTAGAGGAATGTTTCAGGAACATTAGAAAATGGAAAAGTAATGTAAATACAATGTTATACAATATAACGTTAATACAACATCTAAAAAATTGACGTTTTGAACATTGCTAGAACTTTTAAAATAACATTGTTAACATTTTATTACTTAATGGAAATGTTAAGGAACCGTTCTTGCAGTCTAAAATTATTAGCTGGGAAGACACTGAATAGGACAAAATGTAAGTCTATTTTGGAGTGAATGGAAATTTTGTTCCAGGAAACAGGTCATATTTATTCCAGCATCTACCTGCTGAGAACTGAAATAGCATCTGGGACATGGAAGCTGCTGAAGGTCACGTTATCTCCTGAGAGTGTCTCTGCGTATCCCAATGGTAACACTTCTTTATCAAATATATAGCTAACCTATAGCTGATGCTACCTGGGTGATGTCACCCAAGGAGAAAACCCTGCTAACACGGACTGTTTTCAAAATGCTAGCTAATGTTCTCTTAAAGTTCTCTAAAGGTTATCAAAGAGCGTTCTCCCTGTTGTTTTTAACGTAATACATATCAAAACCTTATTCTTAAGTTGTTTGTGGCTGTAACATTTTAAAAGCGTTACAGAATTAAAAATGTTTGAATAACATTCTTATAGCCAAGCAATAATGTTAATACAACGTCTAAAAAACTGTACATTTTGAACATTCCCACAACTTTCAAAATAACATCTGTAACATTTTTAATTTGTAACATTTCTAACTCAATGGAAATGTTGTGAAAACATTCTTACAATCTAAAAATTGTTAGCTGAGATGAGAAATTACCCAGACAAACATTTTTGCTATAAATGAAAGTTTGCAATTGAAAAGTTAAGATCGATTTAACGTTGACCTTACAAGTTGGACTTTTAAGAACCTAGAAAGCTTTTGAAGCCTCTTAAATGTAAATGAAGTTTCAAATAAAGTAGAATGATTTATGAATATGTCATATCACATTTTACATTGTCTTTCCCTGAAGACAGAGGCCTCATCTGTATATGTGTATGAAGAAGTTCAGTAGAACATTTCCCTGGAGACCTCCAGCTAATGCATGTGAAGCCGTCCTCTAAAGCAGCTCTCACAAAGAAAGAATATGAAAGTGTCTTTGAGTCCTTAATAACTTGTTCACTTGTCTCACAGGACAAATCCAAGTTCTTTTCCAGCCCCGCTCACCCCTCCTGGGTCCACGTCTCAGGAGAAGTCCGCCTGCCTCTTCATTCTTCAGCTGATGTCACAATCAAGGACATTGTCACGGCCTATTAAAATCGTCCACACTGTTGGATCAAATTCTGTCTTTGGTTCTCAGAAGAAGTAGGTGGCAGAGATTGGAGAGCAATCCCTTTATCCACACTAAAATGAAATTTAAACCCCTACTGTTTCATACCGTGGAGGAGACGTTAATGTGGATTCATATTTCTCAAATCTTCTTCTTCTGTGTTTTAAATGAGATTACATGTCACAGCTTAAAAGACTAGACAGAAAAATTATATAGCAAGAAAGAATCAGCTCTACGGTTACTTTGTGTGCTAATTGGGATATTTAATGGTTTTCTTGGAGACTCAAATGTGTGATGGGAAGTTTTTGTTTGATCATTAAGCTCAGAGCAGAGCGGGACGGCTGCGTGTGTGGGCGACGGACATCGAGACTGTTCTCCTCATAGAAGATTCACCAGAACGTTTAAAGTTGTACGTCTGTTTACGTGCGCTATTATGTTTTGCTAATGATATAAGATCTGTTTCTCTGTGGTTTGTCTCGTTCAGTCTCATTGTCTTCTGGAATGCATTGAGAAGAGGACATGGAACGTTCTCAGAATGTTCTCATTGGCTATTGTTCTCTTAAAGTTATGAAAAAGGTTCTTGCAGTAATGTTACTATAACATTTTTTATTGCTTTATAGCCTAATCATCATTGGCAAAGGTTGTAGAAAAGCTAGGTTAGTAGAAGGTTGTTAGTGAAACGTTTTAAAACTTGTTTTTTTTAAACTGAATAACATTAATTTAACCAAGCAATATGGTTAATACAATATGGTTAATTCTAAAAAAGTGGATTTTTAAATGATCTCAGAGAATTAAAAAAAAAAAACATTTTTAACGTTTTTGTTGTCTAACGGAAACGTTAGGGAAACATTCTTGCAGCCTAAAATTGGTAGCTGGGAAGCTGAGCTTGTGGCTGGATGCTTGTAAGATGATTAATGGCTTTGCTTATGATTTCATTAATCTATTAATACCACTGATAAGTGTCCTGCTGCAGAGAGAGAAGGTCAAAGTCAGAATAAATCTGGACACTCATTAACCCCCCCAGCCAAACCTCTGCTCCTCTCAAAGGTCTGTGAGAGGAGAGAAGCGCATGCTAAACTTCATCAGATACAATGCTTGTGTTTAAGTGCTTTATGTTCTGTGTTTAAGCCCAGCAGGGCTGTTGTCAGAGAGGGACAACCCAAAGAACACTAACACTTAAGTTACCAAAATGTTTCCTTAATGTTCCCTAATGTTAAGTAACAAAAATGTTAAAATGTTATTTTGAACGTTTTATAAATGTTTAAACATCCAGTTTAGATGTTGTATTAATGTTATTGCTTGGTTAGAATTTTCAATTCTGTAACATTTTTAAAAACTTTCCCCTAGCAATTTAAGCATAATGTTTTTATGCTAATGTTTTCGAACCTTTGGCCAATGACATGTAATGTTGAAAAAAGTTATACAAACATTACTGGAAGAACTTTGAGAAAACGTTAGAGATTAGAACATTAGCCAACGTTCCGGGCGACCAGGCAATCCTCGATTTTCTCAGGCCCTATAAGAAGGGCCCTTGCAGGGAGGGCGTAAGCGTGTAAATTTCAAAGAGCCTGTGATTTTAAATGTAGATGTCTCTTTAAAATCCAA
>JAZGTJ010004201.1:0-31879 GCA_036877575.1 Botia almorhae | reverse complement strand
ACGCACTAGAGCTGACATGATCTCCACAAAACCTGATGATCCATGTTATTTCTTCATAATTTCAGAATGTTCCAAAGAGCATCTTCTGTGCTTTAAAGGAAGCAAGAAAATCTGACCTTTTGTACAAGGCTGTTCGCATGGTTAATGTCACAAATTAAATGGTTATATTAGTATTATGTATAAAAATTTCAAAATCTTATTTTTTATCTATTTTACATCTGAACTTTCTGTTGTCAAACTCTATGAATTATTGTATTTTCGGGGTGTACAGTAATGCGACTTTGACTCTCAGTTTTAAAATGAGGTCTCAGACTTCTGACCCCCATAATAATATAATAAAATAGTTTTATACTCAATCATACTCAAAAACCTTGCAGTCAGTTGCAACAAATGCCTGTTCATACGCAAATACAACCGTAGCTGATGCTGTTTAGGAAGCTCATGGTAATCACTGACGTTTTTCTGTTGTTATAGTAATGCCTGAATGGCAATGTCTACGGTTGTATTTGTTTGCCTATGTGAACTTTATACCAACCATACACACAAATAAGACTTTTGAAAGTGTCTTTTTATCCAGCGCTCCCTTAAATACTCCATATGCTACTGCACCGGTAACCAGAGAAAGGGACTAACAAAGTTTAAACAGAGCATAATGACAACTTTCTGGGTGGTTCGTAACTCATGATAATGGATATTTGCATTGCGGATACCAGACCACAAAGTAAAAATATATAGCAAACCTTTCTTATAAAAATGAATACAAAAATTAAACTGAGCGGGCACAAATCAGATCTAATAGACAATATACCCTATATACCCTTTTCCCCCTTGTGGTGCTGGGCCTGCCTTTAAACTTAACTTAGGTTTTAACTTAAGGTCTGTTGCAAATGGACACTTGAGAAGTGAAGTGGTATCAGGACAGAGTAATTGCTAGACTCAAACTCACATCTCCCATATGATCTGTTCTGTTATCAATCATATATCATTTGTTTGCCTCATCTAACTCTCTTCCTTACTTCCCTGGCAGTCTTTTGTCCATATGAATTCCTCCCTTTCTTACTGAGTGTTGACACATTATCTCTATTCTACTCAAAACTCTCTTGATACCTCACTCCTCTGTCCAATCAGACTCTTAACAACACATCTACCTCTGTATGTCCTCAACTGACTCCTCCTGCCTTTACCTAACAGCCCCTGTCCTATCTGTTTCTCTGTCTGTGTTTCCTTTTAAAGAATCCTATTACAGCTAACGTTATTAGAGCCAACAATGAGACAACAACAAACAACTGCCATCCTTCCCTTGAGAAGAACACAACAGGCCCACAGACATCCAAATACATTGTCACAGTTATTATTGCAACAATATTGCTCAGCTACTGGTCGTGAGACACATGACAGAGGAGTCTCACTGTGCGATGTCATTATATAAATTAGTATGTTTCATAATATTTTTTAGCTACAGCAGGGTGGAAAAGCTCTTTAATTAGTGTTTCATGTTAAAGCTCACATCTCAGAGCAGTACAGTGGCAACCTAGCTTATATTAGTGGTAATAAGGAACAAATTGAAAATCATTCCACAATTGTTTCCAAGCGTCCACTGATTATTAGATATCAAATTAATACTGATTAGTCAAAGTCTGACTAAGATGTAGGCTTGTCACTAGCACTACAGTTTCTTTGTTTGCTTTAGATGTCTTTTTAGCTACAGTTATCTAGTAATCTAGTTATCTAGCTAATTTTTTGTCAAAAAAGTGTTGCTGCAGAAATCATGCATTGCTACTCTGCATACTGCATACTCTCTGCTTGGGTACAACTGGGTTTAACAAATACCAAAATTGACCCACATAAAGTGACATTTAATCCAATCTAGACCATGACCTTAAATGGGTTTGACACCCCTGGCTTAAAATATGACCCAAAAATCCCTGTTTCTTTTTTTCTGTTGCCTACACTATCCATCTCTCTTTCTCTCCCTCCCAACCAAAAGTATTTTAGAGGACTGAGAAAGTGAGGCGCATTCTGCCGTCCTCCCCTGGGCTGAGCCTGTCCTTGCCCGGCTGTAGAGACTTACTTACAGGCCTCTGGGACACCGTGATGTGAAACAGACTGACAGAGATAGGAACGAATAGGATTAGGGCTTTATGTGGAGATCGGCCCACTATAGTGGCATCTATTAGAGTAAGCTACTGCCTGTTAAATGACTGAAAGGGTGATTTAGGAAGCTTTTTAAACGACTTGTTTGATTGAAGCTGATAGAAGTCCGCTGATTCTGTGGAATTCTCTGCGGTTCAGTTTTACGGTTATAGACTTCAGTGAAAGGTACAGAGATGCAGTCTTGTACTGTATGTGCCCTGAGGTTCCCATTGACATAGCCAAAGATCAGTAATCCAGAGAGCATAAATTTGATTGTAAGTCTTCATTTTAATTCCACATGCATAAATACGATATAATGAGAACAATACAATTTATAGCACTATTCCCTTTACTGAGGAGGTTTGGTAGCTTCCTGTTTTTCTGAAACTTTGGTCAAAATTGTGGAACAATTTAGGTAAAACAAGATTTTTGTGTAAAATGTCAGTGGTTCAGGTGGTAGTTTTGCATCCAAAAATTTATTTCAGCATGCATTATTTTATGCATGCAAAGCACATGGCTTTTGGTAAAACCCACATCCAGATAAGAGACATTTTAGTATTCTGGTAGTAATTACAAAGATTCCAGTCCTGTCCAAATCAGTACATGAAATTGCAGATGTCCTATGTTAATGATGGTGCCTCAGATGCCATTTAGAAAACAAATCCCAATCGTTGTGGAATTGTGGAAGTGTTTCAAATAATGTACTGTGATGAAGGGTTAAGTGCAGAAACAGACACAAGTGCATCAGCAGTCTGCTCACAGTGAAAGAGAAAAATAGAGAGAGACAGAGAGAAAGAGAGAAACAGAGAGTCGTGTGCTAGACAAATCTCAGTTCATTCTAACAGCCTCCACTGGATCTTCGGTAGGCCACATGTGCCCCACTGCAGATGGTGCAATTACTAGAAAAGCATGAAGCACACACACACAGATAAATTTAACAGAAAAATGCACATCCATGCACACACATCCAATTAGCCTATATAAAATATTATACATCAGCGAGTTACTCAAATCTAATTGGAAGAAGAGCATTTCAAGAGTGCTGATGTAGTAAATGAACAGTACTCAGGCACTTTATTGTCCTGTTAACATTCCACCACAGTAATCATTGAAATGAAACTACATCAAAGTAAGCAATTTCCTCCTCGGACATGTCACGGCAGGTGTAGATAATCACCTGTTCCCACCGTGTGCTTAGATGCATCTTTCGAACCAGCAATGGCAGATCCTGAAGCCATGGGGTAAGACATAGTTCCGCACACAGAAGGTTTTTTGGGAAACAACATGGTTTTTCCTTATTTCCACCTTTTGTTGTCTGTTGAACTATTTTATAATACCAAAATCACACTTGCTCTTATGGCCATATATAAGCACACTATCATATGTGCACATAACACACATGTGATATTTTTTATTAATAAATACGCATATAATCGCAACCATTCCCTGACATCACACTTATAATCCTGTTATGAATGCCACGTGATTGCTGTATCTATCTTAAATGCACCTACATATGTTCAGCTGTGAAGGGCTTTTTTTGCCCTTTAACTAGCTAATTCTGGAGAGAAACGTATGGCTTCCTGTGAACGGTATCTTCACACTGAAACGGTCACCTCACCCTTCGCTAATCAGTGAGCATGTGTCTAAAAGCAGGAAGAAGCCATTACAACACCAGGTCTAAAAACAGCTGAGGAGAAAATCTGCCTCACTGGTGGCTGACTGGGCTTCAGCCAACTAGACAGAAGCCTGTGCAGTGTTCACACACACACTGTCACCAACATACCTCAGAGGTGTTAAAAAATGTCTTTATAGTGGAGAAAGAGCTCTCACCCTCTGAGAAGAGGGTACAAAGGGGACACCATCCTGCAATTTCACATCCTTGGGAATGTATCCCCAATCACACTTTACTTTCCATCTAGGGTACTGCTTTTCACTGCCACTGTGCTTCAAACTGTTCTCCATAAAGACTAGGCAGTTCGGAGACAGCCAGAAACTTTAGACTATCTCCATCACCTTCGTGCTGAGCTCTGTCAGGCAGAGAAGCAGAAACACTTTTAACAAAGGTCTCTCTCTTGCTCTGCCACAATCCTCTCTTCCACCATCTCATGTCTTTTCCCTCAGTACACAGTTTTTACAGTAGGTCTATACCTTTTCCCCTGGCTTCTACACATCTAAATATAGTCAGCCCCACAGACTGCTGTAGCTGCTAACGAATGGTTAGAACAGCAGAAGTGAAAGACTGTGAGTAAAATGATGATGCCATTGTAATATTTACCTACCATAGCCAAGCAGAGAGGTAATAGACTGAAAGGCTTATTGATTGTACATCCTACTGAGGTATAACTGTACTGCAGTGACAGATGATAGATTTTATGGAACCCCAACTAAAATTCAAGAGTATTACAAAGCACAAAGTCTAAAGCATGTATGTATTAACTTTATATTATTAGTGTTTTTTGGCTTTGTAAAGTAATGTTTATTAAAGTTTATTGGATAAACAGAATTCTAGACTTGTCTAATGTGGAAAACTGCACACCTTTGTGACCGCACATTCTATATTAATGCAGCAAGTTTCTTTGACAACTTTTGGCAACAGTCAACGGTTAAAGCTGCACTAAAGAATTTTTTTCCATTCTGTGAACATCTGTGAAACTGTGAAACACAATAACCCGCTGTATTTTAAAATGATATGTGCACATTTAAAAATAAAGAACAGACAAGGAACTGCACTGCAGTTGGAGTTTCACCAACAGCCAGTAATAACAAGAAGAAAATTATACTGTTTAATCAAGTTGCATATCTACTGACACTTCTGTAGCAGCACCTACTCATGCATAGCCCGGCCTTCTTTTCTTTACTCACAGACATGACATAAACAGACACACTACACAAACTTGAAACTTCTCATTAAATCCAACCCCATAGCTCAAAATATACTGCTAATCATTATTGTGGGCTTACCGCAGAGAGAACTTTGGTATGACAAGGATGACATGGATTTGAACATTTTTTTGTGTGTCTTCCATAGTGCAGCTTCAATTAACTATATTACATGGTAAAAAAGTAAAAGTATTTGTTTTTATAATACATTTAATAGTATAAATACAAGTTAAACACTTGTATCATAGTTGTGTTGCTTCCGTTTTTTATAAGCTCTGCTCCCTGCTGTGCCTAAAAACACCCCTTACCTGTGGTAAAGTCACCGTAACACACAGCCTTGTTATAGTGTGTTATTTTAGGACCAAAAAGAAGCCTGTGTCAACCAGTTACACATTTGGACATTTAAAACAACTTTGTTTGGATAAACACGCAAGTGGTAATCCCAGTTATGAAGGTGCTCACCTACCAAGCTTTTAACAAGTCAGTTAGGCCTACTGGGCAAACATCATATAATATAATTAATATCCAATTATTAATTATCTCCAATGCATCCATTGGAGCATACAGCCCTTTGGCAATGTATGATGTAACACCACAAAAGCTTGTCATTCAGTAAGAGAAAAGAATGACTTACCCAGCACTCCCAGCCTGTAGTTCAGGGTCACCACAATGACATTTCCATAGCTGGCCAGAATACTGCCGTCGATCATGTTCCCCGTTCCTTCCATGTAGGACCCACCATGGATGTATACCATGACTGGCCTCAGCCCATTTTCATCATGGATGTCTACAGAAAGAAAAATCAACAACCATTTGAACATGCTTTCACAAGTCATGTAATTTACCAGATGACCATTAAATAAGGATCTCCAAACCATTTTTTTCCAAATGAAAATGACCTAACAAAAGTTTGATTTTCTTGTAAACGAACATCAGTAATACACTTCGTACTTCACGCTGACAAGACAAACAAATACAAAAATTCCTCTGTTCAGAAAGAACCATCAAATGAGGCTACCAGACATACATCTCAATTTAGTTTGCTACTTTATGCCAATTCCAAGCTGTGATTTCATGGAAATGAATCCCACCTCACAGAGATCCACCTCAAGATGTGGCTAATGCACAGGGAAGTCCGTAATTGCTCCAGATGAGTTGGTTATTTGTGGGGCTCTCTTGTTCTGATTAAAGCCCCTGATTAGTACATGTGTAGGAGGCTGATTATAAAACAGGAGACATGGAGCCCTCAGATGGTGAAGAATTTTTGATAGCATTTTACAAATTGCAGAAAAGGCTTACCAGACTGTGTTTAACATTAGAATCTAATGGTCCTGAACTGGGCAGCTAATACAGATGCAGATATGCCTCTGTGATTTGTTACAATGAAAATGCATTTAGCATTTCTAATGTGTGCTTACTACAGGGTTTGAACATGTATCTTCTATTAAGAGTATCTTCTATTGAAGAATGTATCTTCTATTAAATCAAAGATTGAAAAAATACTCAAAGATGCCTAAAACATTTGGAAATGACTGGTTGTAAAGGTGAGGTGTTTTGATGGTGAATAATCAGTGTGTTTCTTTAATTAAGTGAGCCGTAATCTTCTATGGCTATTCATCTTTGGAAAGTTGAAATCCATTTAGTCTGAAGTGCTGCTTTTGAAATTTGAAATTTTATTTAAAAACCTGTTTTAAATCTTTCAAACGTAATTTTATTTATTTTTTAAAGAGCCTCTTTTAAGCCATATATAAAAGCAAGTCATATATAATATAAAATTACAGACAAAACATTGTGTTGTTCAAAATATTAAAATCTATTTGTATATTTAGAAAGCAGATATGAACAGTTTTGTGGTCACTATTGTAAGTTATTTTTTTTATATTATTATGGCACACTAACAATTAGTAAACACCATCAGCATTCAGCATCACACACCAAGATACATTTAAAAACTAGAAAGATTCTATTACATTTCACATTTTTCATTATTACATCTATTACATTTCACATTATATACACACACACTTCTTTCTATGCCTTATGGGGACATTATGTCCTTAGACATAATGACTTTTATTCTGTATAAACTGTATATTCATACCTACATTGTGGGGATCGCTGGCTTGCCCCCACAATGTAGGTGCATGTGATTTTTAACATCCTTGTTGGGACGTGTGGTCCCCACAGTGGTAGAAAAGCATGTATAAACACACACACACACGCATAAACGTGTATATACCAATATTTTATCAGACAGCTGCCTCAGCCTGCTCAGACCATCTGATAGCATAAAAAAAGGTTATGACATACAGCACATGTAAGTGTGTGCGTCTGCTTTAGGGTTCTCTGTGCACATATTGCAAACAGCTGTCTCTCAATGGGAGTTGTATATCTCTATTAAAAACACCTTGGCTGGCTTCTCAGTCTAGAGTGCAGTCCAGCAGGGTGACGACGTAAGACCCTGAGTAATTGGAATTCAGCCAAAGCCATCTCACTACACTTTGATTATTGGTTTCTGTTGCATATGCCTTCATTAACTGCAAAGAGGTGGCTCTCTCTCTCACACACACACACACTGTTGTCTACTGCAGAGTTGGCACAATCCTGCAGCGCCTGTGGGCAGGCGAGCAGAATTAAAGGCAAGTCTGTGTATCGTGCTCCCCCGCAAAAGAAAACAGAGAGAGGGAGAGTAAAACAGACAGAGAGACAGACAGAGGGGGGAGGGGGAGAGAGAGAAAGAAAGGTAGAAAACAACCCTTCATGACAGGTGATTAATCTCAGTCAGGTTCTGAGTGGGCGCCAGGCAGCGCACTAATGCGAGTGCATCTATTTTGCAGCTTTTTGCTGGTGTACAACTTTCACCGTCGCAGCGTCTTTATTGCACTGGACCGTCAGCAAGGCCAGAACCTCCTGTCTAACACGCCGCCTCTCAGCCAGGCAGACTAATAGTTGCGCAGGGGCTTCTAGTTTAGTGGAGATATTACACAAGCTTTCAGTTGATGTTTTAACCTTTTACACCGTGTTAGGATGACCTTTCCTGACCTAAAATTGTAAATGTACCCACTATAACCACACTCACAAAACCCTCCAGACACAAAGGCTTATCCATTATGAGAAATATTGACTGAAAAACTTCAATGTTGAGAAGCGGGCCATTGGAGAAAGATGCTCTGCTTTGTGCCTGACTGGCCAAGGAGACCCTAAACCTGACCTTATTAAGCTTCAAAGACTAATCACCCAGTCACAAGTCAAGGCACCTTGTGTATATCAGCAGAGAAAAGAAACCACATTAAACTACATTGTTACCAGTAGGCACTAGTCTAATTTTATGGACTCCTTCCAAGAAAACCATTTAAATCTTTCATCTCAACAGCGATTGGAAGTGAGTTGAACTTTACAAAAACACATTAAGAGGATGGAGTTCTGCCATGAACTTGTCAGGCTCAGATACAAATACACATCTTAGGGCTCTTCACAACAAAACACACAGATTACGGAGACATATAAGATAGGCTATTAGCAAACAAGGTAGTACATTTAAACCCATTTTGTATCCCAGGTGTACCAAAACTCAATTGGTGTTGGTAACTCAACACATTTTGGCTCTTGAGCAATGATGAAGAGAACCAAGGCTGCTTTTCTCCATTTTGTCAGTACCCAGTGTTTAATGAGCTTACATGTTATCAAATTTGCCTCTGTCAGAGCTGGTTTTCTGACCTGAAGTGTGCGGCACAAGCCCTGTAGTTAAATTCTTTTTCAATTAATTTTGTGTGTTTATAGAGGGCATTGAGTTCACTGGGCATCGCTGGACAGGTTGAAGGAGACTTCTGACGTTGGGTCTCATGGCCCCACGGTCCTTGATCCGGCCCTGCCTTTCTTGTTTTATCTGTTGCATTGTCAGTGGGAGATGTAGGCAGGAGGAACACAGAACATGAAAGACAGAAAGAAAAGGAAATGAAAAGATAGAGAGAAAGCTAAAGTGTCAGAGAGAAAAGGGAGGAAGAGCAGAATAGAGGGAGTGTGTGGGGGTGACTCTGCAGTGCACACACCCTGGACATTTATCATTGCCAGGACAGGCCTAGGAGTATAATATATTCCCTCATGTGCTGCACGGCACTGCACACATTACTCATCTTTATACAGAGCGAGAGAAGGAGAAAGAGAGAAAGAGCTGAATTCTTCATTAGACTCAACAGTTCTTATTAAAGGGTTATGCAACTTTTGCCATTTACTCACCCTTAGTCTTTTCAAACCTGTATGACATTGTTTCTTCTGTGGTACACAATATTAGTTCAAATGAGTCTGTGACATGAATGTCTGAGCGGCTTGTTTCCATACAATGATATTGGTTGGTGACCATGACTGTCTCCAGTCTCACTTTTGAGACTATCTGGACATTCAGTTAAATTTCTTCATTCCAAAGAATCAAAATGAATCAAATGAATCTGGAATGACAAGATTGAGCTGTTTGTTCACTCTGTTAAGTTGCATCAAACAGATATGCACTGCTTTGTGAGGTGCGAACAAATACACCTGTAATCAATTATTAATGACAATTTTACAACAATTATTGGTCAGATGTCAGCCCTACATTAATCTGAAGTTCACCGTGGCTGCTGGACAAGCACCTTATTTGGTATGCAAACAAGTTTCAAACGTAAGCTTTTAACATCAACCTTTAATAAAGCTGTTGTAGTCCCTTCATTTAGATGCCATGTTAACCAATTAAGACATGGTTGACAAATGATATTCTTTTATTCATTCATTTCCAATGGAAAGCTCTTTCTGTCTGTGTGCAGACTATGTCTTAAGAGCATCATCCTTTTAAAGGGGGTACAGAGGAAGAAAATGGCTCTCTCTTTTATAGCTATACATTATAGAGTCTTTCTGGGTAAGTTTTAAAGGTGGCAGGAAATTGTGGAGGCTGGCGCATTGCTGTAGGGTGATTTGCAGAGAGTCTTATGGCATAGGTACAAGCTCAAGGGAGCCAGGAAGAGTAATTCATCGCCACTGCAGATGTTCCCACAGACAAAGCGCATCGATCCTGCTCTCCTGAAAACACCATCTTCGTCTCTTCAGCACAAGGAGCGCTTGGTGGGGGTACTTGAGAGACTCAAGCCTGTACGCTTTCAAACTAGCCTGATTTAAAAACCAGTGATTAACCAGGCATTTTCACCACTCTCGCCAAACATTAAGATCCCTGTTGGATGGCTCTCTTATTCAATACAACATATTACATAATCAAGGTTCTTCATTATATAGCTGATATATTATGATTGCTGATTTTCACATAATTACCTGTTCACCATCTTGGCACCCGCTAAAAAATATGAAGGTGTTATTTCTCAAATGGTGTTAAATACATGTACAGCACATGAAAAAATTAGAGGATATTTATCTACAGGACCAATTTAATACATTTTTCTTTTATCTCAAAACGGTAACATTACACAGTACCATAACTTATCAGAGGACTGGTTACAGTTTTCTACCTGAACATGAACAGACCAAAATCAGGATCTTTGAAAATGCAACCTGTATTACACTGCACTCAGATTCGTTCAGATGTCACATTCACGAAAACCTCTATAGAACCACTGGGCACCCTCTAAAGGCGTTTCAGATATCCTATTTATTGTATGTACTCAAGGAACTTGTATATATTTCATGTTTTTGCTGGAACTAAGAGTAGGTTTCTCTGAAAACTGACTGCATAGTACTTATAGTTAGTATTAAGGGTAGAACTAGTTACCCAGCTAAGTTACCTTCTGTACCGTAGAGATAAAGGCTTCATGGGGAAATCAAGCAGAACAGGTAGAATGAAGTAGAACATGCATGTACAGCACCGATTAATGACCACACGTCACTTAAAGATCATGACAGCTGACTCCCCCGCAACTCCACGAGTGTGAATCCACTACAGCAATTTATCAGACATGTCATGGAGACACTACCACATCCTGTACCAAATATAAATCAATTAATTTATCATATATGTGGAGATAGCACTGACCCTCCATCTTGCTTTCATTCATATTGCTCTACCCTTTCTCAGTGCCTCATAATGCATCATGACTTACAAAATGCCATTTGTCTAAGTGTAATGGCATGCAAAGGAGCAAACCATTAATATTACAGTGAACGGTTTCTACAACACAGCATCTGACAGGGGTTACAAATGAACAGATTTTCACTGTCAAAACAACACAGGTTAGGGCTCATGCTTCACTAGGCAATAAAGGAAATAAAAAAATAACAAAACAGAAAGAAAAACAAGAGAAAGATGACCGTTTAAGAATTTCTTTGTGGAGGACAGAAAAAGCATGCAGACTTTATGTCGACCATCTTTCACTTTGCAGCACTGGGAGAAGGTAATGTCTGTGTGAGAACTGCTATTTTGTGATGCTCTTGATTTTCTGCAGAGGCAAATGTTTAGCCCTTCCAACGAGTCCTTCAACTCTGTGCTTGGAATTTTCAAAGAGGAAAGAGGTGTCAAAAAGGGGGTCTGAGAGGTGCTTTATGATGGTGTAGTTCGATGTCCAAAAAGGTACAAACAAAATCAAATGAACAATAAGAATTAATTTAAAAAAAATTGCTAGGTTTTGCTTTCATGCACAAGTTCCAGGCTGGTCTCTCAGTTTTTGTCTCTAGAAAAAATGGAAAAAGACAGAAAAAATACCTTTATTTTCGCCACCCTCATTATTGGTGAAATCATCGCCTTTGACTGTGTGGGCTCCTACTGTCAACAACAGGGGAAAAGTAAAGATGATAAAGGTGGTACAGATTTTAAAACAGCAGCTTATGAAAATAGATTGAAAATAGCTGTTGTAACAAAATACCGGGATAAAGAGCTGCTAACATTTATTAGTTTCTAGGGCAGAATGAGAAAAAACAATTCTATTTAGATGTGTGTTTTGTGTGTGTGGGTATGTATGTAGATTATTAAAATTAGTAAAAACAAGATATCACCCAGTCTGAAATGAATAGTCACACACTTGGTTTGCAGTTTTCTTTTTTGTAAAAGAAAAATAAACTACATAAGATTAACTAAATAAATCTTGCATGAGGATTCTGGTGTTTCTGTAAACGACCTTGGCTCATTAAAAATACAGCACTGTGTATTAACATTGGCCCACACTGAGAGAGCATGCAGGTTCCAATATTCGCTCAGTTAACAGAGGATTGTGGGATGTCAAGCTGTACAAACAAAAGCAAGTAGCATGTTAATCACTAGAGTAACACACCCACCAAGCTCTGTAATTAGCACTACAAGGGTTATGAGGTCGCACTGTATGAAAAGCATTCTATAACTACCAAGAAATGGTTAATGAACTAATTAAACAGCACACACTTCTTATTTTTATCCTGTTTCTCACTCTTCATCTATCTTTTTATCTTCACAACTTTCTGTGAATGTGCTCCCAGAAGAGAACTTATGATAACTAAAAACACCCAAATATCTTTCTTGCTGACTTTTTATTTAAATACAGTTCAGTTATGTCTACATGTAAAAAATATATATGTGTTAAAATATTGGAACTGTGCATTTAGGCTTGCAGTGTAAAAGCTGCCTAATAGTTACTTACTGCTCTCTTACTGAAATAAATAACCTCAGCAGCTTTACTAAGCTTTATTGGTACTGACTAAGCAACATTTTAGTATCATGACAACCTTTTGGTCATATACTCTTATTTTAAAAGGGCATATTTTGCTGTAACTAAGACAGTCTTTATGTGGTGAAGCGTATCTGTCTTGGGTATGTTGGGTTTTGAATAAGTAGCTACATTTACATGGACATCTCTTGTTTCAATCGGAATTAAATAATCCCAATTTAAATAAAGTGATCTGTTTGATGTGCACGTTTATATGTCATGCATCAATAAGCCATCTTTTCTGCTATTTAGAAGGCAGGCTTGATATTTATCCATTTTAAGTCCAAATTTGAATCATTAATTAATTTGGACTGACTGCTTGCATGTTACTTTTCATTCAGCCTGGGCTACTAGTCCGATTACAAACAGATTATAAAGGTTCATGTAAATACTGCTACTGGTTAAAGTAAAAATTTCTACCATGATTCATGTTTTAGCAAACAAACTTTATATCTTGCATTATTTCTTATCATTTTCCATTTATCCTCCTTTTAATGCAGTGTTTGTCCCCTGAAAAGCAGCCTTACGGCATGATGCCTTCCCCACCCTACCTCAGTCTAGTGTTTTCTAGGGTGTGGGTAGTGCTACCACTTTCATCACACATCTTTTTGACTGGTTAAAAAACTCTACCTTGGTCTTTGAATCATTTCCATCACAGCTACATCCCCATTATGCATTTCAACAAACCCCACTTGCTTTTACGTGGTTCTTTTGCCACCCTCCCACACACAGGTATTCTGGTGCCCTTTCACTGTGTTCTCAGCCACTGTGGGTTTAAAGCGAATTTTGGCTCCTTGCCTTTTCTTCTTGTACTCAGAGAGTTTTAGGGTACAACCTTGTCTAGACAGTGTTTAGTTATATTGTTATCTTGTCTAGTGTCTAGTTATCTTGTCTACTGTCTTTTTATATAAAAGATTTGTATAGATTTTGTAAAGTTTTGTATAGCTTCCAATCTTTGGCTCACTGGGTCATCATAACAGATATTATTTTTTACTCTTACTGTCTGTCCTATGTATTTTTATCTCCAACTATTTTTAAGTACATTTAAACCATTTTTATATCTCCTTTTTATAGCTACCACTCTCTTATGATCACTAAACTAAGATTTCTGTAATTTATAAAGAATGTAGTATAATATAAAACACTGAATACCAGATTAACATTAAAATTGAGTTTAACTGCTTAAACATGTACTGGCTTTGTATATACAGATATACTACAACATTTTTAAAAAATTAAGATAGAATACAAAATTAAAAAATTTAAGACATTTAGGAGGAACTGTTTGTGTTTGATATGCAGTTTTAGAACTTTGCAGATTGCAGATCTGCAATTCCATAAGATGTTGATGGTTATATTTAGATAAATAGTTATATTGTAACAAATAATGATTTAGTGCATGGTAGAAGTTTATTTTTTCTAACAATTTTTATTAAAGATGTAAAACTAAAATGTATTATAATTTATAGGCATAATGGCTTGTGCCTTTTTATTGCCTGAAACATAAATTTTAAAATACTGTAATGTGTTTATAATTTTCAATTCATAAAATGCTGGGAAATGGCAGATTTTAATCAAATAAATGTGAATATGAACTTAGGGAGAAAAAAATTATTATGTGTCATGCCATTAAATCAGAATAAAAAATAAGCAATATAGTTTTGCTAATAATTAACCTGATTAAGTTAGCTAGTATAAAAACACATTAAACTTGACAAGCTGGTCTATTTTAACATAGTCTACAAAAGATTACATCTTTAACACGAGCAAGAGATGTTACTTCTTGTTTTCGTGGGTTTCCCTTCATGAGTATGTTATGTGGGGCATGCCTTCATAAATGTGCAAAATACAGGCTGCTGTCCATACAAATAGATTTACTTATACCCGCAAAGTGATTTCGTCAAGGCTGAAAGTCATTTAAAAAACAATATGTACAATTTAAAATAACTGAGCAAGGTAAGTTGAGACCATGGCAGCTATCATTGTGGCCAAACAGAGACTTTGGAGTCTCCATAGAATGGAGAATATACACTCTTACTCTAGTGCTCTTGTTGCTCCCAAATTATATTCAGAACACAAATAGTATTTAGAACTGAATATTGCAACATTGTTATATATTTAGACTTAAAATACATAACACAGCACTAGTCTATAAAGATAAAAACAATACTAACAATTTTTGTCCTCCCTTTTCAATGTTGCTATAATCTGTCAGTTGTCTTTCCCAGGTTCCATATTTTCCCTCAGTCTGTGCTAATAGATTTGACCTGGTTGTGCATCAGTGTTGAACCATGGTAGATAGCTTGCTGTGTTATATTCTGATTTCTTTTGGTAGCAGTGGCGTTTGGTGGACATGAAATGAGGAGGCACCCCCCTGCATTTTAAATCAATGTTTCAGATCGATTTGATGTTAAGACATATTTGTGTGGCATGAATATGAAACTGAACTTACAACTTAAAAAAATACTATATTTTGTTTAAATTACCAATATTAACTATTCTTTAAAACCTAAGTCATCAAATTAGTAGTTTTAACAATTATTTCATCCCTTTAAAAAGCGACTCAATAATAAATCATATATTGTGTAAACTGCATTTGTTAGATTATTGTAAATTGTAAGTTATTAGTTCATTGGTGAGTTATAAGTTATAAGTTGATAAGGTAAGTTATTAAATTATTAATTAAAGGAACCTTATTAAAATCAAAAAAGCACAAATTACATTGGATTACATTTATGACACACATTTGAATCAATCCCTTTATGTTTAACAGATAAAATAATTATAAATATTAAGCGCCAAATGTAAAATATAAGGTATGTGGTCTTGTGCTATTCAGCTGTATTCAATATGTTGCAAGTGCACAAACCGAGAGCTCATTCACACACAGTGCTCATTGGCTGTGATTTTGTTGTATTGCGCAACATTTTCCCTTTCAGTGTGGACAACTGTTCTTATTTACAGTGCACACATCTGAGGTGCATTACGGCCACTGGAGCTGATCGCAGCCCTCTAGTCAATGCTTGTGTTTATACCAGCTGCACCGTGGCACGTTTCAGAAGCATCCCAGAAGTGGTTCTCCGCACTGCTTTGCTAAAGATAGGTGCCTAGTCTATTTTTGACATAGGCCATGTCCAAGCCGAACTGCTCAAATACAAAATAAAGTTAAAATATATACCCTGTGCAGACTGAATACAAGATACAAAATAACCAAGGATGTATTTTAAACAACTAAAACACAGCCACAAATCTTTTATCCTTGAGGTTTATTACTAGACTTTTAAGTATATTAGCTTTGTCTGTAGGCTACAGCACAACAAAGTAGGACATAACAATGACCACAACAATGAATACAAAACATAAACAGACAAAAAAATAACCATTAACCAAAAATATAACCAGTCAACCACCCATGGTAGAACCAAGATATTGTGAAGAAAAACAACGCCGGATTGGCAAATCTTGTAGTCTTGTGAATCCAGTTGCTTTGCTTCTGAAATGTTCCTGGTGTGAGATGGCACCACGTGAAGGATAGAACAAAACCTCGCTGGAGCTGTAATGTGCTGCAGACATCTGCAGTGTAAATGAGGGGTCTGGCCATAACATCAAGCAATCGCAAATTGTATGTGCAAAGATGTACTTATAGCTCTGCACTTTAATTTGTGTAAATGTGTCTATCAACACATGTCCCCTTGAGTTGTGTAGTTCAACAGTCCAGTTCAGAGACATTGCTTTCTATGGTTGACCGGCTCCACAGACACTTGCCCCTGTCTTTTCACACATCTGAATTAGTATCTGTCAGAGGAAGTACATCCACTGCCCTACACTCTGCTGTGTACTAGCTCTGACACGTTCCACCACCTTATGGAGCACTTTTGTGCTCTCAGCCAAAATTGGGGCCCCATGGTTCTCTTACACATCAACCTTATCAGCACAGTCAGACTGAAGGAGCTTAACAGTGAAGAGTATATTTTCTACACCACAAGTGGGACTAAACGACATTGTAAAAATAATGGTTGCTACAAAACAGGTTTTCTAATTGTTCATACTTTTTTTTAGCTCCACCTCCTGTTTGCAGGGATTCCTGTACACACATACTGATATAATGTACACTGTTGCTTTGGAGAAAAATGTCTGCAAAGTGCAAATGCATAAATGTTATGTTACAGCTCTGAAAATGGTAGTTATGATAACTCTTGGGATAAATAAAAACATGTCAGTGATCAATGTCAATGTGTCATGGCGGAACTAGATCTGCTTCTGCTTCTGCTGCTGTTGCAGAGCATGCATAAACACAAGTTAGATTGGAAAAGTTGGAAACTTACGTTGTCAACTTAGTGAAAGAGACCTATCCTACTATAAGGTATGTCCTTTCAGATCTTTAAACATGGCTATAGGAGTTCACTTAACAAAATTGCATAATTCATACAATAAACTTGATTCTCTGCTGTTATACTTGCTTAAGTATTTACTGAATACAAATAAATAAATTAATTAATTAATATTGTTAATTAATAAAAAAAAAATATTGATTTAAGGTGCACAGCGTTCCTCTGGGTAGTGTAGCTTAAAGTACAAAAACTATTTTAAAAAAATGTATTATCCACCCTAGAGAGTTTTAGCATTAGCTTTAAATAAATGACTGCATACATGATGTTATGGTTGCATTGTGTTATATAGAATAGCTTAATTATGTAATTAATTAGACAAAGGAATTTTATTTATGGGTTGGCAAGAACAAATGTAACTGCTAAATGTTCGCCCATCACCCACAGAAAATAAAAAATCACAAATGAGATCTCTTATAAACCCTATAATCTTGTGTGTTTAAGGGGAGCTACACAGTGACCAAGTTTACATGGACAACAGTGTACCAATATTAACCTGATTAAAACAATACTCTGATTAAGAAACTACCATTTAAACAGCGATTTCTGATTGTCTTAAATCAACTAAAGTCATATTAGAATTCCTGTTTTATTAACATTATCGAAGTCTATTATAAACATGTACACTACTTAATCACACTATTAAGACAATGACTATATGGTAAGTGAAATTCTGAAGGGAACATCGGAAAGCTGGCATAGGGACGTAATGACGTGCCAACAATCGGTATATTTTCTATAACATGTAAAACAGGAAGATGAAAGAAATATTCTAAAAGCAACTTATATAAACACCACAATCAAAAGCTCAATAATTACTGCTGTCCATGTAAATGTAGTCAATGTCTCAAACTGTGATTTGCAATAAAAAGTTAAACACTTCAATATGAAATATTTCTCTGTGATATTCACATTGTTTTGTAGCTTTCTACTTTTAGGGTATCTTAACAATCGTCTCTTTTACATTTTAAATTACTCTTTTATGTCTTGTTTGTAATGTTAAAAGAAACATCTGACACATTGCTGATAAAAAGCTAAAGAATTGTAACTGAGAACTCTGTTAAGGGATTAGTTCTCCTAAACATCAAAACTAAACTATTGAACTATTCTTTTAAGTCTCCAAAGCTATTAAAGAGCAATAGCTTTGGGTGAGGTTTTTATGTGTTATCAACCAAATGCAACATTTTACACAATCAAAGTAAGACTTGTCCCATTTCATAGGACCTTTTTGTTTATCTTGTTCTGCCAACTTCACAGTGGGATTTTCTATGAAACATCAATATGAAATTAGAATGGCCAACAGCATATTTCAAATATTGGGCCTGCTCTGAAATTGTAAACAACAACACACTTGCCTCTAGGGTACATAAAGATGTCCATTCTACATGAAAAAATTTGCTTTTTTTAAGCAGTCTTTGCATTAGAGTGTTCAGGTGTGTTAAAATGTCCAGATTCCAGCTGTTAGACTCATTGGAATAAAATTCTGTATCCTCAGAAACGTTTTAGTCTGCTACAGTTTGTGATTCTCAATACAATAACATTGCAGTGACAAAACTGTTGTTTCCTTGACAAGTTGCTTTTCAGACACCTTTCAACCAAGAACATCTTTTAGCAAATAAGTCTGTGATGTGTAAACACATGCACACACTAACATTCTTTCAGTGCTTTCAGTGCTTCTCATGTTAGTTATCTAGGCAAGCTAAAACAATTATAAACCATTTTTTTTTTTACAAATTACTGTCATGCAAAATAGTATTGACATGTTTTCTGTCACAGTAAACATCAATGTCCCTATGTTATAGAGAACATTTAAGACCAGGCCTTAATTCATTTTTAAATTTGAAAATAAGGATTCCTCTCTTTGATGTCTTAAATAAGTATAGGTGGGTATTTTTTTATACTTTACCTAAGGTATTGTGCATTTTAAGAGGAGGTACTTGATTTAATTGAATGGATTTGTACACTGCGTAATATAATACATATAATTTCAAAGCCGTTTTACAAAGAATAGTGCCTTCCAAACCCTACAGTATGGCTCTCTCTAGAGTTTATGGGGCTCAAGGCAGAATTTTAAGGTTGGTTTCCAGCCCCCACACACCCAGTGTAAAGTCAAGGTGGAGATAAGGAATGTGACAGGTGTGGTTTAAAGTGATGATAGAGTCTGTTTTGAGTGGGCTTTTACCTCTTCACCTTCTAGCATTAGACACACTTTCACTCTGGATGCTGTTTTTCTTGATAAAGCGTTCTTCAATTATCAGGGAGTGACACAGCAACACTACATTGCTGCAGCGATAGTTGCACAAATATGTAAATTACAGTCTGAAGGAAAGACAATTATTTATTTATTTTTCTACATAAATGTTATAGTGAATAAATGTTTGTGGAAATTTCCAGCATTATGAGTGCAGAACTTCCAGTGTTATGAACACTGTATTTAATGTCTTTAACTCTACATTCTAACATAAATGGCCAAATTTAACGTACTTCTGATCAGTTTGTTTGTTATTTATTTTATGCTATTTGCATTTAAAAATGTATAAAATACCAGTTAACAATTTGCAACAGTAAAACAGTAAGGTGAAGCATCTTATGAAGCTACTGTTATCAATTATTATTTCAGACAAGAGCAGCTTCAATTCACAGGAAAAAGTGGAGACCTTTCACTTTGTGTCCTTTTCCTCTTTGAAAGAAAATTTGTGGCCACTGTTGCTAGTAGGCCTAGAGCAATCCACTTTTCTTGTGAATACTAGTCTCTTAGCACTGACTGAATCTGTATTTTTAGGATCTATGAAGCACATTTATTAATTCTATAGAACTTACTACATTATAAAGCTCATAACATTATACTCATTAATAATTAAACCATGAGAATGAGGAACAAAGTCACACTTCAAGCTCATTTTTCGAGTGAGCATCAAAGGACATCTCATTAGTCAATACTGTCCCCGTAGCTCTAATAAAGGTTTCACACACAAATCCATTAACCAAAAATAGCCAATTTTTCATACTAGTGATTGGCAGCAACAAATGAAAAGTTACAATATGGAGTTTCAAAATGAGAAATTATCATTTGTGACCATCTGACTTTTAAGATTCACCTTACAAAACCTGATTTCTTTCATGCTAAGATAAAAGAGAATTTCAGACAAGACAACAAAATTCAAGGCATGTTATTAATGTTGCTATATAAACTAATGCACTCAGTAATCACATCTGAAAATCTTCAGTTTCTAGCAGAATATTGGAATGCGCTCAACTCATTCCATATCTGTGGAATCAGTTTAAGAAGACGTGCTTTGTGACATGTCACATTAGTTGTTAAGGAATTATTAGACTGTGGCCATAAAGAGCAACAATGCTCTGGATGGCTGTGGCATTTAAACAGTGCTCAATCTGAGATGGCCTAATGTGTGGGAAGAAAATATTCCCCACACCATTTAATGACCAGCAGCAGCCGGAGCCGTTGACACTAAAGGCAGAATGGATCCATGGATTTATGTTGTTTACGCCAATGTCTGAACCCTACTTATCTGTTTGTCACAGAGAAAACTGAGATTTATTAGACAAGATGACATTTTTTTCCAATCTTCCACTGTCCAGTTTCGGTGAGCCTGGACCCATTGCATCCATTGTTTTAAAAGACAGGTGTAGAATGTGGTGTTTTCTTTGGCCCAGACAGGTTCAGCATGTTGTGAATACAACATTTAGATACTTTCCTGCAAACCACTGTTGCATTGCATAATTCAGATACTGTCACCTTCCTGTCAGCTGCCCATTTTACTCTGACCCCTCCCATTAACAAGGCACTTTCACCCACAGAACTGTATTTCACTGGATACGCCCTTCTCTGTAAACTTTGCAGACTGCTGTCCACAGAAAATCCCAGAAGATCAATAGTTCACATTTCCAAGACATGTTTCTATCATCAAGTCATGCAGTCATGCAACTACTTTTAAACAAACTGGTCTCAAGGTGATTTTTAGTGTACAAAGTCAGGTCCTCTCAAATACATATATGCATGCATACAAAAGCCACATTTACTAATGCCTCAATAAGAAAGTCTGTAGATACCTGCATACCTTATTTTGTATAATATATACATTGTTGTGTCATTTGAAACACATTTGCTTTTGTTAAATCTTTTGCGTTTTTGTGTTTTATTTCTTTAGAGCAAATGGTAAATGGTCTGATATTTTGTTATATAACGCAATATATCATTTATAATTAGGCAGATTGGAACATACAACTGAACTACACTGAAGCATATGCAAAAAATGAATTGGATTGTCAAAAGAACTGTTTTATATTTATTTCTTTTTTTTGGTATTCTTATTTTTCTTATTTAAAAGTCCAATTTGTACTGTATATGCATAGCAGAGATCTGTCTAGCTGTCACATTGTCCCAGTAGGTGTCCCATTACAGCATGGTAGTTTTAAACATCATATTCAAAATTATCTTGGAGGAATTATCCGAAAATGTAAATTTTGTCATCATTTACTCATCTTTATGTTGTTACAAACCCATAAGCCTTTCAAATTAAAATTCCCATATTGACAGATTTCTGTAATTGCTGTTTGGTAAGTAAACACAATAAAACCTAATGACGATACAACAAAGGTCAACAATATTTTAGCCTAAATAAAAATGTTTTTCTTACACATAAATATACGTATTTTAATATGTTGTAATGTTGTGCAGTTTACTACTTCCAGTGTCTGTTTGGCGAGTGACATTTCGTTTTACATTTTTGGAATAATGGTGGAAATATTTTATAGCTTTAATGTATGTGTTTATACAAACTTAAAAACAGAAAAAGTGTGTGTGCGTGTGTGTGTGTGTGTGAGAGAGAGAGAGAGAGAGAGAGAGAGAAAGAGGCAGAGCCAGAAAGTGAGACAGATTTATATGCTATTTCTAAAGACTCCGGACAGACCATTGAGCAGTCAGGAATAGGATTAATTACATGATCACAGGTGTCAGTTTCCCATTTTGCATCCTATGTGTAGGTCTTAATTATCTATAAAACAAGACTGGATTTTTAGATGTTATGTTAAAGAAGTCCATCTATGGACACAGACAATGAAGCGCTGATTTGTCATGACTGCCTCTTTTCAATCTTATTCTTTTCATTGAATAGGCTTTTTGAATAGTCCACTGGAAATGAAAGTGGCTAGCTTTCCCAATTAAAAAGTGGAGGGGAGCCTGCATTGTCTCCTTACCCGGACTGTCCCTTTAGGCTGAGGCATTCATTGTGATTAATTCACAGCAAAACAGGATGCCACCTCCACAGCCATCACTCGTAACTTCTTTGCGAGATAAAGCTGACTTCGTCACTAGCAGACAAAGAGTACTTATCCTTCCCTAACCTATTTTTTTAACTGAAGATCAGGAGCAGTTGAACCCAGTATTCCATACAAACCTTGAACATTATGCTTTTACTTTTGATTTGGTCCTTGCACTAAAGGGCTTTTATATCTGTCATCCTGCTTCAGGAGAAACACAACTGCAGAGCAAGTCCCTCTTTGAATCAAAAATGGCAGGATGTTCCCATATTACACAGGATTTTGAAAAGGGCAATTCAGAGAGCTGAAGCATGATGGGCGGTTGGAGTCTGAAAGCTAACAGGGGATGACCGTCTTCAGTGGGGCACAAAACAGGGCTGAATTTTAACATCACAAGAGGGACTTTTTCAAGCCACCACTGTGAGCTGTCAGAATATTCTGACATATTCTGAGGATTTTTTTCTGGAAGTTGGGACAAGACTTGGAGACATCACTATTTAAATCATATTTATATTCATATTTATTCAGCCACAGAAGAATAAGTTTGATTTTGAGGTCAGTGTATGTGCCGTTTAGTGGCTTCAACAAAAACTAAACTAAACTGGCTGATCGGTCAGTACATTACAAATATGTTAATGCTACTTCTAGTTCCAATGTATTTATTAATAGCTATATTCATAAATAAATGTGCAGATCATTGTTTTAAGCTGCAGTTCCTATTTCTAAAACCTATTTTAAGTCTCTGGTACTGTACACTTACAAGCTATGACACGGTGATGTCATAATGACAATTCTACCACAATGAAATAGTATATTAACCATTTTTTCACTTTTTCAACATGTCACACGTGCTAAAGACTATAATAATCAAGACAATCAATCAACCCAATGACAACCTCAAAGCACAATCTGATAATTATTATAGGGAACTATTCTTATAAAACTATTCTTAGTTTGATTAATGACTCAATTACACAGACACTGTTAAAAGCTACTGCTCAACTGTTTACAAAACACAGTTTTATTAATATATTTAGGATAGTGAGACCAAAGTGACTGGTTTACTTCTTCTGTACCTTTACTTTCCTCTATGAAGGTAATGTGATTTACCAGATCAGTAACCTAACTGTAATGGGTACCTTACCAACAAAAATGGTCAAATCTATTTTCAATCTAGTGTCAACAATATCCTTCTTGCAGTGGCCAGGCAAAAAGCCCTGGCAAATCAGGGAATTCTGAATTTACTGAAATAAGAAAATCTTTCTCAGATTATGACCTGTTAGTGCTAACTAACCTGCTGCTGAGAGCAAAGCAAGATGAGCTGTCTCAACAAAACATGTCTACAACCAATAAACAAAGGGATGATAAAGGGGATTAAATGTTTTGAGTAAAAAACATAAAGGACATACTTCACATTACAGTTTCAGGGAAAAAAATAACTTACCATCCTCTGTGGGTACGTAAATGTTTAAGTAGAGGCAGTCTTCACTTTGATCTTGTACGTAGGTTACCACAGTATCCAAGTTGGCCGTGAACCATACTGGTAACATATCATTGAGTAAAAAACGGTCTTCCAGAAACTGAGGACAAACAGGAGCAAACTGTGTGGCATTTCGAATCCCTGGCCAGGACATGGGGGGCTCAGGGGGCTGAAACCTTCTTTCCCCTGTGGGTGGAAGGGCATAGGGAATCCCCAGATACTGTTCCACAGGCCCTAGAATCTCATTGGGTAGAGCTGTTTTCGAGCCTCTCAGCTTGCCGTAGTTTGTCGTGACGATAGGGTGCTGCTGTGCCCATGCTATGGCCACCCAAGCAGCTGCAAGCACAATCCAGGTAAAAAGGCGTAGAGTACCCAGCGAATTAACCATGGTGAGTGGTATCCATGGGGTTCCTACGAGCCGTGACATGGTCCAGCTCTGGTTGGCAGAGATTTTTGAATTGACAGTCTATTCCTTCTCGCCCAGCCAAAGTAAAACCCTGCCTTCAGGCTTTAATAAAAAAAATTATGAACAGCACACCCCTAATCAGCTCAACAATCAAGGCATTCCCCCATGCCATGAGTGAGCTTCTGGATCTCGACTGTATTTTTGCGGTCTTTTTTAACTCTATCCCTTCTGACAAGAAGCAAAATGTGGGTCTTTCCCCTGAGCGCTCTTCTGGTGTAACTATTTCCCCCGTTCAATTCCTCCTTTATGGGTTTGCCTGCAGGAAGGAAAGCACAGTCTGTTTAAATTCACATTTATTGTCATGGATAAAAACAGAGCAATTCCATTCTCTTTATTTAACTTCCAAACTTTGCTTTGCATTAGAGACACCAAAGTAACTTTGCATTGAAAGAGAAAACATACTCCGCAAATAAACGATAGACACAAAGACACCGCTACGTACTCTAGATTCAAACACAGACTATTTTGAAATATGACTCCATGGCTACATTGACTGATCCACAATTTATAAGTGGTCTGGTAAATTGATAGGCTCAAATACCTGCACACATAACAATGCAGTGTATACACAAAACATTGTATATCCATTTAGTTCTACTGAATGAGGACACTTAGAATGTTTATTGATCTATTGGCCTGGAAACTGTCTATCTGCTGTATGACTGAAACTCCATGATTTAACAACTGTGTTAGAAATAGTGCAACAATGGAATCTGCTTTATATATTCCCTATTCTCTCCCTTTACTTAGTGAACAAAATTGCCAATTTCAGATTATGAACAGTTTTCATTATCTTGGCCTAATATTGAAAGTCATTAGTTGTCATTGTAATATTACAGAGCTACTGCCTGAACTTCGAATGTATATTTATCAGAGTCATCAATAATAGTCTCAGAAAGATGGACAGATACTGAGCACACTCAGAATTCATTACATCACCGATCATCTACACATGTAAAACAGATCTCTCCATAGTGCTTTGACTCTGGTCTGTTGTTTAATTTCAATTTGGGGAATTTAACAACGGGCAACCTGTAATGTAATTACGAAGAAACAAATGATGTGGAGATATGAAAGAAGTTTTGAGATGCTTCTTGCTGTGGAAATGTTTCCAGCGTTTCCAGAAATCTTTACAGGCAGATCCTTTGGAATAATTTAGAAGCATTGAACGGAAATTGTCTTAAGAGATATTTCAGAGGAGACATGAATGCAAAATTTGTCTCTGGTTTAAATATATGCGAATGGTAAAACGACATGTCTGCATCGCATTTATTGTCTGAACAAATGTTCATCTTTCCACCTGAGTGAACAAACAGAAGAGCCACACAAAGCTGAGGGCAGATTATACACAAGAATTTCTACCCTTAGTGAGAATTTGAATAATGAATGTTTCATGCATTTCATCCACACACAAGAGTAGGAAGCGAGTAGGTGTGAAAACTAGAAGGAAAGATCAAGAAGATCCTAATCCTCAGCTGGTGATTTTGATACTCTTGAAATCTGATCACATAAAACCATTGCTCTAATTTGTTTAAATTCATAAACATTTCACATGCACTGATCATGCATGTGTCTCAAATTAGTGAACTGTTGGTGAACTTGTTGGAGCCTCTGGAGGGCAACTTTAATGACACGAGTCCAGAGTAAATCTAATAGCGATGAGCTCTCTCATTCTCTATGATATCTCCATTAATAGCTCTGTCTGTATGAGTGGAACATGGAAGCGTCCCCCAAGCGCTGTTCTTAGATCTGTACCCCTTATTTAAAGTCTAATCTAAATCAAACAAGAGCATTAACAAATGGCAGATGATGTCTTCAGAAATGTCACCCTCAGCACAATGCTAAGTCTCCAACGCAGCATTAAAGCTATCTGCTTTCTTAGATCTAAAGTGTAATGTTCAAAATCCTTCTAAATAATCTTTTAAGAATCAAAGATTGATAACTTTTCATTTTATAATATCGCTATTTTAGCAGAAATCAGATGGTAGTGTAGCCCAGGGAAAGCTACTTGTGCAAACAAAGCAGTGAAAATAAAATAGCCCACTTTACCTAAAATTGGTGTTGAGCAATGCTGAATTATAAAAGGATTAGAGTTATCTTCACTTCATTAAAAAATGCTATAAGACAGTGCCGTTTTTAAGCACTTACAGTCACAAGAGAAATCGAAGAATAAGAAAGCTTTGTCGGCGATGCTTGGCAAATACGGAAAACATCCCTTGATACAGGAAATGACTGAAAATGTTATTCAGATAAATATTTACTGGGATTTAAAAGCGTGTGAAAGGTGGTATTTCTTTAAGACTGCATCTAATAAAGGAGTAAGACTTTAATAAGGCTTGAATCCCTGTACACATGACACGCTTTAAAAGAACTTTATTGTTGGTCTGAGAAAGGCCCCTACTCTGACACCCAAGGGTTTTTAAGTCTTCCCTTTTTTAAATTAAAACTATCATTTAGCCCAGATCTCAAGGTTTGTGCTGTGGTGTGTGCACTCTGCAACAACTTCATTATGCAGAAATACAAACAAAGTCAGTAAGAGAACTTGTTCACTTAAAATGAATAACATTTTAATATACTCTGTTAAAAATTACGACAGCTCCATCCATCAAAAGTCTCACAGTGATCTAAAAGGTACTGTTTTTTAGAACGTATGCTGATGTAAGCATTTTTTCTTCACCTATAATCATCAAACATCATAAAATTTGGATGGGCATTTCAGAATCTTTCTCAGTCTTTGTCCTCTGAGGCAGATGGGCCTGAATGTCTGGCAGGCAATTTAATTTCCAATGCAGAAAAGACCAGCTTCCATGCATCCTGTGTCTGCTTTTCAGCTAGACCAGCCAAGAGGGATTTGTTCAGTAACTTTATGCCAATATTGCAACATGTTTAACCAAGAATCTCTCTAGTTGCCCATACAAACCAACAGTGACTAATGTCTCAAAACTTGATTCAGTCAGTGTGGTACATTTCATGGCAAATATTTAGCAAATATGTATATTCTCTGAGTTTAGCGAATCTGATCAATTGAATCTGCCATTGCACACCCAAATATGTACAAAACATCTTTTAGATGTGTTGAATGTGTGCTTTTGTGTGTTTATAAAGGTATTTTCTTACAAACACAAACTGGCTTTTGGGCCTCAGGGATAGAAGTGATTGGATTTTGTAAATGTAACACACTCAAATACATCCCATATTGTAAGAGTACAACAACTAAGGAAAAAAGTTTGAGATGAGACCAAGGAGACTAAAAGGACAGAAATAACATTTACTGCCTTTGTGATATCCGACGATAGCTTGCACGAATTTCAATGAAGGTGCTGGATGTTCCTCTGCATTTTAATAATGAAAAAATGATCTGCTTAAAGGCTCGAACAATTGCACAAGAAAGATACATAACGCAAAAGGGGAAGTATTGATTTAGTTAAAGCAATGGACAAAAGAGCAGAGAAGCCATAGTGACCTTTACGTGAACTTTGGATGGTGTGATTCCGCTGCAGATGCACCTGCTATGACTTATTCAACATGGTGCCTGGGCAGGCAAGTCAGCTGGAATTTGTTTTTTTAGCAATATTCTCTCACTCCATCTTTGTGTCAGTTGACTGAGTGAGGACAGGAACCCCAGAGAGCAAAGAGACAAAGTGAAAATTTATTCCAAGCAAGTAAGAGCGTGGAAAAGACAGATTGTAAATTGAACCCCACCTCTAAACTGCAGTGGTCCAGTTCATTTTGTTCAAAAGAGATTGTATTTTAATTCAAATATATCCCCAGTTCCTGTGATCACACACTTAAACTCCATCACACTTATTATAGTTCAATTTGGGCGTTGTCACAGTTAAATGAACTGTGAATACTAATAAACCAAACGCGTTTGCATTTTTACTAGACAAAACATAAAAGTCTGTCCAACACTGTTTTCTCATTGTCATGCTCAGCCCAATACCTAATGTATTCTATACCACCAAAATCTTCAATAAAGTTTTCAATTTATAAAAGCTGCAAAAGCCAATGGCACTGTCACTGGACATCTGTCCGAGACCGTAATTGCAAAGACACAACTATCAATCACTACGACGTTTTGAAGTTGCATATTTTTAAGCAAGCGTGAGGGAAGACATTTCACAAGCCTGGACGGTCATGAATAATCATTCTGTTGCCGCGTATCCTGAGAGAAATGAAGGTTAAAATGCCGCACAGTGCGAATGTTCGAGAGGCGGCCCAACTTCCCCACCTCACACAATTCTAAAAACGCGCACGTATGGAGATGTCCACAGTACCACCTTGTGGCTCACCGCTGTACTAGCTTGTGTTGAAACTGTGGTCCAAGTGATGAAAGTCCGGCTCACCGCATCTTTTCAGGAGAATAACCAAATCCAAAGCCGAGCGAGTGTAAACTTACAAAACACGACATATTTCCAAACCACAATTTAAATGTCTTCATATGGTGTTTAACATGGTGACTTTGTTACGTTACCTCACGTTTCTTAATCCTTAACCCATGGCCAACGAAATCATGGCTCTCGAGAAATGAAGTCTCGAAAGATTTACTGCTACCACATCTGTAAGAGCCGAATGACTGAATACGCGTATGGACACCGCGGTTAACAGTAGTACGATGGGAAAACAAGCATACAACATATCTCTCACTGTACGAAGAAATGTTGTCAGTATAACAAAGCTTTGGTTATCTACAGGTACGTAGTGATCCACGAAACACTTCTGCCATACGATCCCCTTGCCAAAAAACCTTTCCAACTGTGTACATGTATTTACTATGACTCGTATGAAAGATTACCGTCTTTTTTATGCTGTGAACCTGCGTTTCATCTCGAAATATTTATCGGGATACTATTTACTACTAGAGGGCAGATTAAAAGATTTTGATTAAACACATTTATCATTTCGATTGTAGCCTACATATACATTTTATTTTCAAACAATATTGGAAACAGGTTGTACGGTCTAGCACTTTTTATGCAAATCAGCGCATGTACCCCGAGCGTATTAAATGGTCAAATCTTTGCATGGTCAGTCAGATGAAGCAGTGCATTCAGAGAGACAGCGAGAGAAATCCTGAGAACCAGCTGAAAATAAACGTGTACGCAGCGCTAGGCAAACAGTGCAACTCTGTATAAGCACAAAACAGAGATACTTTGACTTTCATGGTCGCTCGTGTGTCTTACCTTTGCAGTATCTGCATTGTACGGCTTCTGTCCAGCCGCCCCGACTTGAGGTACGGTCAAAATGTATGTGCCACACGAGGGAAAAACTCCGATCTGCCCCTGTTAAAATCCAACGAGGTGCTGCTGTCCGAAAGAGAGGTAGCACACCGGGGACAGTTCAGCGGAGACGCCGTAACATAGCTGATAAAAATGACCCACATAGATTAAGGTAATTTATTGAAAGCACTGCAGAGGAACAGTAAAATGTCGAGAATATGATTGTCTCCATAGAAAGCGAAAGAGGCAGCACGGACTGGAAAAAGAGATTAAAGAGAGAGACTGAGGCTGTACCAGGCGCCCGTCTCTCTCTCTCTCTCTCTCTCTCTCTCTCTCTCCAATTGCTATTGGACTGCACTGAATGAAATTTACAATGCCTACAACCAATAGATTGCCGCATTCACTCTATTTCACTAACCAGCTGCGATTACCTTTATAATTACAGGGACCTTGTGGTTGTTTCTGCTTACAGGTACTGTGGAGATGATAAAACATTTTCTTATACACAACTCCACTTTATACAGCAGTAATAAAAAACAGCTCCGCTGAACTGAGATCAGTTGGTGAGTTCAGCATTGGACCTGGGGGATAAGGATGACCAGGAACACAAACTTCTTATGGCATTTTCTAGAGAACTACTTTTTCTATTACGAAAGCTTCTATCATACAGGAATCAGTGGTAGTATTATTATTATTGATATTATTATTATTACTGATAATATATAATTGAATATTTCGATTGAAAGTGGGAGCTGTTATGTAATTTGTGCTGCATGGAAGGCTGCTTGGTGGCTGATGCACTGTGTTGCTGTGGCTATAGTGGAAATTACAGAGCGTGCCTAAGTGCTTCAAATTGCAGAGATACAATCACGCACGAAAGACTTAGATCAAAGACCAGGGGCGTTCATTTCTCCAGGCGTTCAAACTCCTGGCACAGATCAAGGTTGTTGCCTTAGGGCAGCAAATGGATTCATAAGGCAGCTGTGGGCCCACGCAAGTGTGATGCGAGTAGATCCCTGCCGCTATTTACTCACTATTCTTCAAATCTGTTCCAAAATAATAATTTTAAAAAGGTAATCATATACCACACACTTTATAGTTTTATGTCCCCAACAGTAGCTTGAGGAAACAAATATATTCAGCCCTTGGCTGAGACTGACATGACTTTAAACTACTGGTACAATCTCTTTGAAACGTTTCTGTAGATCAACTGATTGAGGACATGGCTCCATGCAAACATGCAGACAGATACAATGTATACTTTAATTGCACTGTAGGTCGCCTTGCTGAAAAGGATTAGTCAAATGCATAAATGTAAGTAATAACCACAAAAATAATAATATAATAAATAATAATAATGAATAAAACTTTACAGAGTTTAAGATACGGTCTAATGTTAAATGTGATTTAAATGATGATAAAGCACATTTATTTATGAGGGAACAATCAGGCGTTGCTCATTTCTTTAATTCTGAACATAGATTATTATTTCCTAGTCTCTGCATCAAAAAAGGCACTCTAGACCATTCCTCCAACCCTCTGATTATTTTTTTATATTGGCATCATCCAGCAACAATATTTCCCATGTTACCATCTTGTAAACTTTGCCTAATCATGCAAATTCTTTGACTTTTAAATTCTCTGGCTGCAGCAACTGTTTCACCTTACTGTCTTTCTATGCTCAGTCTAATAGCAGGGATCTGTCTAGTGCCTGCTGACCCCAAACATATTCACACATTTAATCTGCAGCATCCCGCAGCCATGTAACAATTGCAACGTCTCTAGTGGAAAACCCATGATGTATCGGACATGACACCTGCATCAGTGGCTGCTGAGAGCTGGCTACGAGCTGTGGGCGGTATGGAATATCATATCAGCTTTTATACCTGAAGTGGGCCTGTCAGAAGGAATGAGAGAGGGAGAGAAGACGACTGAGCTGATTCTTTAATATTTGATGTTCTGTATTTGACATGTATCTTTTTATGTATTGATTTGATATTACGCATTACGCTTAGCCGCAGTATAGTACAGTGTAAAGGTTCGCTGTTGGAGTGCATCCAACTGTGACGAAAGGTTAAGCTTTGGGGTGAAAGCTTAAATACAAATAGATATACAGGTACACCTGAGAATTACAAACAGTGTCTGACAAATCTTGACGGAGCCATTTTTACTGATTTCATACTGAAAAGTCCCTTCTAAGTGTAAACTGGACAAAAAAGATAATAAAGCTGTTGTCAAGCTTATGTTTTAAGGGGCTAGACTTTTAAACCTGTTTTTTAAGTCAGTCACATTTAATTGTTGGCTAAAGTGCTGTACAACATGACTAATTAAAATAAAACATTAGGAGACCTCAAATATACAGTATATGCTTGCATATT
>JAZGTJ010004200.1:0-31879 GCA_036877575.1 Botia almorhae | reverse complement strand
ATGAGGATGGAGGTGGAGGAGGAGGACAGAGGAGGGAAGAAAATGTTTTAAATAGCATGCGGGAGTTAGAAGCGTTGTTAATTCTGTGTTGGAAGTAAGTCTTATACAAGCCAGTTATACCAGTTATACAAGCTTAATTTCTTACATCATGTTCCATTAGTAGGAAACAGCTGAGATGCCCTTGAGCAAGGCACTTTACCACCAGTTGCTCCCTGGGCACTGCAGTGCTGCCCACTGCTCCGCATGTGTGTTCACAGATTGTGTTTTCACAACAGTGTGTGTGTACTTACTGGATGTGTAAAATGCAGAGGACAAATTCCAGGTGTGGGTCACCATACTTGGCCACCACATCACTTTGACTTCACCTCATTATGCAGTATAATTGTGTTCCATACTCAATGTTGCCATTCAGTTCAAAATGGCCATTTTTCTCAACTGTTTCCATTGTTTTTCCACATTTGTTTTCTGTGCAAATCGTGTAAATGTTAAATCTAGTATTTCATCTGCTGTCATGACCATGCAAAGCTGCCAAACCTTGTTACTTTTGCCAGGATATGACAGAAATTGTTGTGTTTTAACCTATTTTACATTCCTGCTTTTAAACACTCCTGGACACTTCACCTCTAGTCTTCCATTGCATTACCATAAACACGATTTATGTTTGTTTTTACAACTCAAGGATGAGTTTTACAAACTCAAAACTATTTTCTCTTGCAAGCCGTCATAAATCTTAGTTATTTTTGAATGTTAGAGTGACATTATGGACAGATGAATGTGATGCTGCAGCTTTTGTTATTGCAATGCTGTCCTTTGTTACTATGGTAATAGATAGAGGTTTGTTATTCCAGCATATTCGACCTGAACCTGTGAAGGTCAAGATGCTACAACAAATCTCTCTGTCTGTCATATGCCCTCACTCTCTCTCTTTTTTCAAATAATTTGCCACATAAACAATCTTTCACAATGTTTTTGGATCTGTTTTAAGTCTCGTTGTGGAGTCTTTTTTTTTTAAAGGTTTTTAGGATGTGTAGTTGGGCATTGATGATTTTGAATGGTCTTTTACTTCAGGCTCTGAGGTTATTCATTATGTGTCATCTAGGGGTGGGAAATGGGTGTTTTTCACTTGTTTTGTTTGTGTCCAAGTGTTTTAAGTGCACAGGAAGTGTAGTGGTGATGATAGTGTGCTGACTTGATGATGACTGGCTTTACAGGTCAGAAAAGTCATTGTCATTGTAAAAGAGTAAGTGGGTAAAGAAAAGGAAGACAAAGATGCAAAGTTTATAAATTCTCTTTGTACACCAGTTTTCACTTTTTACCAAGCTGGTCTTGTGCATATGACAGAAATGTGTAAAACTAGATGTTTTCAAAGTTACCTTGTCTTTGGGTTTGTCTAAATGAATTGTGGACTAGTTGACCTTAAGCAGTATGTTCATTTGGAATCTAACCAATGCCCTTGCTAGTTGCTAGTGTCATGCTCAACTTGTTAGGCCAAAGGATAAATCCAGAAAGTCCAGTGTTAGCCAGCGAGCCCTAAACACACATGAGCCTCGTCTTTAACTTCATGCATGCTTCTCTTTGTTCTTTTAATCTGGTAGTCATCTTTATGAGTCTTCAATATCATCCATTAACTCCTCGTAGTACTGTTTAATGGTCCGCTCTTCTTCATTGCTGCTCCCCATTGCAGGTCACTAATGTCTGGTTGGTGTTCGATTGGGTTTACTGTAGCAGAATGTAATTACCAGGCCTGGGCAGGTGCTTAGCACTACCTCCGGCTTTGTTTAATGACTGTTTCAAAAGTGTGGAAGTGTGCTGTGACCCTGCTTTCCAGTTGAGCTTTTGGGGCCCAACTATCTGAGGTATGGTAATCCAGTTTTCCTGTCCACTGAGATTTGGGTGTTCATTTAATTGTGTGTGCGTCTGGCCATTCAGAAGTCTCGCACTGCCTGCGGGGTGGAATGAGTTTTGTCAGATTTAGGGAACGACTATTACTTTAGATATTTTCCTTGTGACCCTGCAGAAGTGCCTCGTTTGACCTGCAAAATCATTGCTGCAATTGCACTTCTGTGTCCATTCTCATGTGCGTGTTCTTATTCTTTCACTGGCCTCATTCTCACCTTTTTGGGCCGTTGTTTTTTATTTTACATTCGCCAATCCCTAAAACACAAACACACACACACATTCTCTTAATCTCTCTCTAGATGAAGTTCTGGTTTGCACTGCTGTCTTCTGGTCTGTCTGTGTCTATGAATGGTGGTTGTTTCATGCACCAACATATTTTATTTCTCTACCAGTTTTCCATAATTGGCTTTTCAATGACAGTAATGATGGACAATGTAATGTAATGTTCATTGGTTGTGTTTTCAGGCTCTGAGGACAGAGCTTAAGGATCGTGAGCATTTAGTACTCAGCACACTGGACCAAGCACGCATGTTTTTGGCTGACCAGCCAATCGAAGGCCCTGAAGAGCCACGCAAAAACCTGCAGCCCAAAACAGGTGGGAGACCTTTTTTCTTTTCTTGTCATTCTCAAAAATATTTAAGGATAGAGATGAAAGCAGAAATAATTGCAAAAATTGTGTAAATAGCAGAGAGAACTTTTTAAAGGTGCGTTAAGTTGAATAAATCTTAGTGTACCAGACCGCACCAAAACACATTTGTTGCCAATAGGGGGCATGTCTACTAATGATGGGGAGGAGAGAGAGCTCAGTGCACAAGATTGACATTAGCAGACTGACTGCAGAAAGAAACTTAATATTAAATAGAAGGGTTTCAATCAGGCTTTGGAAAACTAAGAGATGCTGCCGTTGCTTGAATATGCTTGTGTGTCATTATTGCTTATTAGTTCATTCGGATTTTAGAGGCATATGGGGGAGAGCTATCAAAATAGGGGTGATACTTTTGGGGTAGGGGCATGTTTGTTTTGGTGATTTCAAATATCAACAGTGTTTACCAGAAATTGTAATTACACCTTTAAGCAGCATCCTTTGTGAGCTGAGAGGAACTTTTAACAGAGAAGACCAGCAGAGTTTATTTTGATACTCTCTGAGGGATGTTCTTTGATGTAATTGGCTCTGATAAATCAGACACTTGCTGTCAACATGTTCTTAACTGCTGTATCTGATGTCTGGAAAGTTCCATGGCTCTCTGGACACTTCCACAGAGACCTGTTTGAACAGCTAATTTAGGACAAATGTCAGTCATCGGTTAACAAAAAGAGTGAGGGAGCTATAGATTTTGTGTGTGTGCGTGTGTGGAGTTTTTGTCAGATTGACTGAATGTCTATGTGAACTAAGTTAATTGCCATATCAGAGACTGCAGACATTTTAGGTCATGCTAACTGTATAGTGTAACCCTAACATACACCCACAACATTGAAGCATCATGGCCACGAGAAAACATTTCCTTAAAATATTTTCCTTAGGAAACATAAAAATATGGTTTTTGTTCACTGTTTTCCAAGCTCACCATAGTTTTTTTTAGTCAAAGGCATTGCAATGTGAATCAGTCCATTGGTGTTTGTTAATGGTTAAACATGGTTAAATAGAGCCACACTCTTATTGGTAGCTTAAAACTAACCAACATGTGTCAGAAACTGTACCTAGAAGTGATGTGTAGAACTTTTTGAAATCTGTTTAAATTCTCTTGACATTTGCTACATTTTAAGTGGATTTTTACAGCTGCAAATTCTGTGTGGGCTCTCTTCCATGGGTACTTATTAAATATTGTTACCTTATTTAGCACTGTTTATAATGCACTTTTACAGCTATTGATATCAGCCGAGTTCAGGACACCAGTAATTACTGGACTCTGTGATGTGTCTCTCCACCCCTCACTCTGAGCTTCTAAAGCATCTCACATGCTTCCGATCAGAACCCTTGAGCGATCTCCGAACTTCCATTTTACCTCCTCCGTGTATTCGAAGCCTAGAGCCTGGCTAGATGAATACATTGCCTGCAGTGACACAGTGAACCTTAACGCCAAGTTCACACAAATTACGTTGTTGGAAATTGAACTGTATGTAATTTTATGTTGAACAATCTGTTCCACTGTTTATAATCAAATGAGCATAGACAAGACTTGAAAAAATAACATCAGCTGTTTCGTTTCAGCAGAACCTTTGAACGATAATTGAATTTCATACCTTCACACAAACGCTTGAATGAATTTGAATTGTAAATTGATTCTCGCTTGGCTGAAAGAGAAATGCAAAGATGAGAGACCGAGATGAGCATTTATTGAATGGAGTATTAAGTCCTGCTCTTTGTGATGGTGATATTACCTAAAGTGTCTTTGCACATCCTCAGAATGAAAGAGCAGATGTTAATGGTTTAGACCTGCCCATAGACATTCTGTGGGCTCCTCTCAGATTCCCTGAGCATCTGCCTCTCTTCATTTGTAAACGCTCACTCTCACTCAAGCTCATTAATTGGGTGGACTCATTATTAAATACCTTCATATTGATTAATGTAGGATGCACCAAAATGTATTTTAGTAAAGCAATGTGCCTGTATGGTTCTTTTCTAAAAAATCACCGTCCTTTGACAGCATAAGTGTATGTTGTTTCGGTAGAAATGTTTCTCCAGATAGTATGTGGTGTATTATGCTGCCTTTTAAAGTATCTTGTTCTGGTCAAAATCTAAGGCAATGTTTTATGTATCCTTTGCCGATAAGGTAATCCCAGAATGCATTTAGACAAGTCGAATCAGAATGGAGAGAAATGTTGGTTTTCAGTGGAATCAAAGGAAAATATTTCCATCCAGGGACTTAAGAACAATCTGAAAGGTTTAAACCATAATCAATATTCATGAGCGATGCTGATAAGCACTTATCACAAAGCTCAGTATGGTGACTTTAGAATAGAAGTCTAGCCTCTCTCTTAATGGAACCAATCAGCTTTTTGATTAAAGCATTGCTTTTTTTATAGTTTTTTTATTTTTGAAAACAAAAATATGTTAGCTGGACCAATATAAAGCAGCATGATTTGAGCACAGCAAACACATTCAAGCAGATAGACATCACCCACATTGGAAAAAGCTGCCCCAGTTAACTGCTGTCTAAACTAATTTGCCTTAAAGGGACTTGATCAGTTAAAATGTTTCTGTGACGTTTCATAGACATGACCCCAGAGGAGAAGGCCCAGCGGGTGGCTAAGGAGATCCGTAAGCAGACGGTAGAGGTGGGTGAGCGTTGGGAGAGGCTGATGGGACATGTGGGCACCTGGCAAAAGCAGGTGGAGAGATCTTTAGACAAACTTCAGGACCTCCAGAGTTCCATGGACCAGCTGGACCTCCATTTAGTCCAGGCAGAAGAGCTCAAAGCAGGCTGGCAACCTGTGGGAGACCTGCTGATAGATTCTCTACAGGATCAAATCGATAGGACAACGGTGAGGGAGTTATTGTGTAATCTTATCTGTGAATATGGCCGGCAACCATGGCAATGGCTGTAAGCTCAACTCCTTAAAACTAGAGATGTTGTTTATCAAAGATCAGCCAATTAAAATGTTCACACTTTTAATGTTATTTGAGATAATTATATTCACCCTCATTTTCTGTGGTTAGCGTGTGGTATTAGTCACTTACAAACATTTATAACATCGTTTTGTGTTTGTTTGATGTTTGGAGGCAAAAAAGGTGATTTCTCTTTTCTGCTGTACATATTCCAGGCATTCCGTGAGGAGATCGCTCCTCTCAAGCAGGATGTCAGGGCTGTGAATGATCTGGCAGGTCAGCTGGTCCCGCTGGATGTCCAGCTGTCCTCCACCACCAACCGTCAGCTGGACAATCTCAACATGCGCTGGAAACTTCTGCAGGTGCTCCACCTACTCAAAATCTTTCCCTTTACTTTATTCTTTTTTTTCCTTTAGTTTCCTCTCTGTTTGATACTGTGCCTTGCAAAAGTATTCATACCCCTTGAACTTTTCCACATTTTGTCCCATTATAACCACAAACTTAAATGTTTTTAAGTTTCAAACTTTAAAAAATCAAGTTTTTTTAAAGAGATTTTATGTAATAGACCAACAAAGGACCAACAAAGGACCAACAAATGATGCTGTTTGTTCACTAGTATTCTCTAACAAACCACTGTGGCCTTTACAGAACAGGTGTATTTATACTGAGACTAAATTACACACAGGTGGACTCTATTAACTAATTAGGTGACTTCTGAAGGCAATTGATTGCACTGGATCTTATTTAGGGGTATCGGAGTACAGGGGGCTGAATACAAATGCATGCCACACTTTTCATATTTTTATTTGCTTAAAATTTTGAAAATCGTTTATCTTTTTCGTTACACTTCACAATTGTGCTACTTTGTGTTGGTCTATCACATAAAATCTCATTAAAATACAAAATGTGAAAAGTTCAAGGGGTATGAATACTGCATTGTATTGTATGTGTGAGGTTTGAGGGGGATCTCTGTACATCAGTGTCTGTTTAGGAACAATCACAGAGTCTCTATGTGTGTCTGTACATATGCCATGTTTTATTTCACAAGTCTCTCTCACTCTGTTCTCACTCCTCAGGCTGCTGTGGAGGATCGGTTAAAGCTCTTGCGGGAAGCACACAGGGATTTTGGTCCCTCTTCTCAACACTTCTTATCAAGTGAGTCAGTAACCCACATTAAAACAGTTAAACAAGCAAAAATTAAGTCACACAGTCATGTTGGCTGTGCCACGAGCCATCAGTACTGCCATTTGTTTTTTTGTACACAATGTTGGTTTCTTGTGTTGATGGTGTTAATAAGCATTGTTATTGTCACAAATATTGATATTCTCATTTAGTTAGGAAGAATGAAGTCCAATTTAAAATAACTGGATTCTAATTGCCTTCACAATCACAAATAAGTGTCAGTCATTTAGAACGGACTTTACCAGAGTCAGATGCTGTGGTTAATTAGACATCACAGACTGCACATGCACTCTCTCACACTTTGGCAGTAAATAATTTAAAGGTTAATTTTCTCTACTCGGGTACTCAACAAATATAATGATATAATGGATATAAACCATGTACCATGTCAAGGTAAAAAACAGTTATGTAAAAAACACATGTAAATAACTTGTTTCAAGATTCCTGTGTTTTGTTACATTGAGTTGTTTTATCTGCAAGTGTATGAAAGAAGAAAATGTTCAGTGTGAACTCCATCTAATCATGTTTTGACGGTTCTACTGTAAAAATCACTTTGTACAGAGATACAAATGACTTTTACTAAAACAAAAATGTCTCTATTATATATTATTGGATATTATTGAATTTTAATAAGGGATAAATAAGCAGGATAAAGTACAACCAATAAGCAAGTGGAATAAATAAACGGCTTCACATTGAGGTCCTGATCACCCTGTTGTGGTTAGTTTTGTCATAACCGTCAGGCTGTTTATTATTCCATTTATTACACATGTACTTTCCACATGAGTAAATAATTGTACAAGAAATAGATTCGAAATATTTTATTAGCTCATTTGTAACAAATTCAAACCTGGAATGAAAAAAGAAACCTAAAGCAGATGACTAGCAGTACCTGGATGAGTGGTGTGTAATCAGTTTCAAGAATAAGTGACCTTGGTGTCATGACAGACCAGTCAGGATCAAGTATTACAGAGAACCATGTGATAATAGCGAGTAATGTTTCATTAATGCTCATTGTTGTCAATTCAGAGTACTTGAGTAAAGGGATTGTTGTTTGGATAATCGAGTCTGCATTGTTCACTTAATGATACATCACTGTTCATAATCATTTTCTTTGCCATGTCTGTGGCACTATTAAGGCCCATGTTAAATTTGTACAGTGTAGCTTTGCACCAGGTTTAGGGCATTGAGGATCATTGATGCGTAGTGCAGCGTACAGCAGATTTATCTGGGTGAGTCTGCTGAGAGAGCAGCTATGTGACATCAACAGCTGATATCTCAGCAATAATGAAGAGAGTTTGATTCCACAGTTATGAAAGAGATATGCTTAATGAATGTTTCATTTACCACCAGGATCAAACTCTGCTGTGATTAATCTTTCATTATCTGTGTGTCAACAGCATCTGTACAGTTGCCGTGGCAGAGAGCCGTGTCCCAGAATAAAGTGCCCTACTACATCAAGTAAGTAACACTACTTTTTTAGGGACAGTTTCACACTAAAGCTCTTGGTGTTGACCTTCTATTTCTTTGTTTCCCTTGGTTTGTTTAGTTGGTGTGAAAATGTTGTTTTGAACACAGACACACACTAGCGAATCATGCTTCAGTACACTTAAAATGGTAGTCTGGTTCATGTAGACTTCAATATGGTTCACATTTGTCACATATGGTATTGACTTTCAGTTTGACCTGCAGAAATGTGCATGTTTAATTTTGGTAGGGATAAGAGACAAATGCATGAAACGTAAGCATACATGGTCTTTCAGATTTGTAAATTATATAAAATATAAAAAAAACATTCAAATTAGACACACAGAAATATCCCTTATTCCTTGATCTCCTTATGCAACCCCCCCCCCCCGGTGGTTTTATGGTCAGTGGAAATTCAGGGATTAGTGAAGACATCTGTGGATGCCAAGGGATCATTTTTTTGAACACATATTGGAAAACAATACACTGGAAAACACTGTAAAATTAATATTAAACATTTTTAATTTTTACTTAAAATATAAAGGACCTTTAGAGCATGTTTGCAACTGTGTGTAGTTTTAAAAGACAGTTAGTTTGATCCACAGTGTAATAAGGCAGCAGTTTCGACCTTCGTGTGGCGCCCCTATGCTTTGTATATGTTGCATACTTCCTGTTTGTGCCATTAGCAGTGATAAACAACTGCTGCTAGTCCTCACAAAGGATACATAATGTTAATTCACTTTGGTAACCATTTTAAATGTGATGGCTCCTACAGCTTTTAGTAGTGTTGGGGATTTAAACAATCTTGTCAGTATTAAACTTCATCACAAACTCATCTCTTTGCGCTATAAGCATGAAGGATACAAATTCTGTAGCTGGTTGACGAGGTTGTGCTACTACATTTTCAGCATTTAGACTTTTTAAGATGATGACCAGGATGACACAAAGGCTTAAAAAAACACATAGACATTGAAAGATGAACCAGAATATCAGGAGACCAGAATATCAGAGTGATTTGGGGATGGCCTCTTTTGACTTTTATGGCAAAATGATAAATGTTCTTTCATTTTGAATAAAAGCATCTTCTAAATGAATGAAAATGTACAGTAAATGGTGTACAGTTTTGGGCTAGTAAGCAGCCACTCAGAGCACCTACAACAATGCCTTTAAAATCACTCAGACCACATTAAAAACCACCACCATAGCTATTCCATGCTAATCACCCACATTTTCTTAAATAACTGTTAATTAATAACTGTGGTACAATAACTAGGCCTGATGTAATCATGATATAATTACCTGACCATGATCATTTAAAATAATCTTGTTTATTGTGCACATTTTAATGTCTGATTTTCCTGGTGCTGTTTTTGCATATTGTGAGTTTAAATGTTCTCAGACCATCTCAGGCACTACGAACCCACCAAGAGTAGAAAATGAACAAATATTAAACTCCTGCAGTTCATGGCATTCAATCCGTATGCAGAAAGACCACACAAATGTGACCAAAACTAATTGTGAAACCCACAGTAGTAACAGTGGCTTTTTGGCTACAATTGTGGTTACCATGGTGATCTTTAAATACTGTATAGCCAAAAGACACAGATCGTTGGTCTCTCAAACACCTGTGCATTTTAATCCTGGAGTTTTGTACTTTATAACTAGAAATAAGAAAAGAAAAAGAAAATTGCAGCCGTGTATGTGTGCAGCAGGTGTTTTGTTGAAAATGGCCGGTAGCCGAACCTCTTCAGCGATCAGTTTGACACTGCCCATATGGATGTGCATATATGAATACACATCAGCTTCATCTCCTGAGGGAATCTCTTTACACTTCCGTCAAACTCTCACCTGAGACAACTCTCTGCTCTCCTGCCTTGCTGTTTTGGAAAACGTCTCCTGAGAAATGCTTAGTTCTCCATACAGTGTCTTCTCTGCCTGACTGATCTTTCTTTTGGATAGGGTAAATGAACAAAGTCTGACTTTCAGGTCAAGGACCTCCTATTTGAGGTCAAAGGTCAACATGAATGACAGTCTGTGACAGGCCGATTTGTCCAGACCAACCTCTAACCAAAGAACAATGTGACAAAACAGTAGCTAACAAGGTAACAAGGCTGTCATGGATGATAAACTGAGTTTGAAAATAATCATCCATTGTAGCTATAGCTTTTAATTCCAGTATGTTTAGACTGGATCTTTGAAAGAACCACAAATAAATTTGCCATATTGTAATACTTTGTCATGGCATTGAAAAGTATAAATGTGTTCATGAAACTAGAAGGGGACCCTAAGGATCTAGGTGTAGTTAAATTTATAATATACTTTTCATTCTGTTACCCCCTAAAACTAAGTGTAAAACACTCCTAAGGCTTGCAACATCCTGAAATCTGACACTAGCTTTCTCACACACTGACTTCTGCTGACTCAAATAATCAGAAACATTAATTGGAGAGATCAGCGAGATCAAAGGGTATTTGAAATGGAAATGCTTGTACTTTGGTTAGAAAGAGCTGAGATTTGGAGTTGATGCCTCACATGTCAGCCCTGCTTAAAGAGGCACGTGCTGGAGATCAAGGGGGTCTGAAGAAAGAGAATGTGATGAGTATTTTGTAGAGATGGATACGTCTGTAATTCATGTTCAGTAGTTCATGTTTATTCATAATGCATGTTCAGAGAGACACTTGCTGGACTAGAGATAGAGAGAGAAAGCATGTGTGTGGATTTACTTATATTTACTTATATTACAATACATATATTGCAGACAAATTAGGCATAGGGCTAGAGTGTGGTATAGGGTTAGGTTGTTGTTTATAACTAGCTGTGCATAAAAACAATAGAAGTCTATGGAATGTCCCCATATAGATGTGGGACAAAGTGTGTGTGTGTGTGTGCGCATGTGTGCGCGTGTGTGGTTTATGAGGACACAAATGGGTATAATGACGTTTATAACAATGTAAACATGGTTTATGGGGACACTTCCTGTGCCCTTATAAACCAAATCACTTAAAAAAAACTAAATATGTGATTGTTAATTAAAAAAGTTTTCTGTGAGGGTTAGGTTTAGGGGATAGAATGTATAGTTTGTACGATATAAAAACCATTATGTCTATAAAGAGTTCTCATAAACCATATGCCAGCGTGTGTGTGCGCGTATGTGCTGAGATGAGAGGAGGCAGCTAATCCGATAAGGAGATCAGCATTCAGAATAATCTTGCACCCTTTACTGTATACTTATACTATGTGTTCCTTAGTTTAATTCTTGGTATACGAAAAAAATTATGAAAAATAAAGTTCTTCAGCATTTGTTTTAATTGTATTTTAGCAATACTTTAAATAGTGAAGATACATTTAACTGACAGAAATTAAATTGCCAAATGACTGATGTTGTTTGCTAGTAGATGTTCCTGTTTGTCCACTGTAATGTGCTGTGGATCACATTGCTTCACTGTCTGTACGCGCATGGTAGTTGGTGCATCATCTACATCTGGTGCACTGGTGCACATCACTACTAATTTGTATAAAGTTGAACTCTGCTTAACTTTTTTTTTGTCGCATTAATGGCCTTCATTGCTTTGCCTCTGCAAATGGCTGTCAGTGTGGAGAACTTTGTGGTGAAGGCTAGATCTATCTCCAGACACAGCACAAATTTAACAGCTTACAGGAAGTCTGAATTTTAACTCGTTTGACGAGTCATTTGACTTATGAGTTTTGAGATTGAGTTTCTCTTATGCAGCTGCCTACCTAGGCAACATTTTAAGGTGCTGTAGGCACTTCTGACATGAAGACTGTTCAGGGGAGCAGTCAGCATAATTATGCCTTATACTGTGACCAAAATCTGAGGCAGCAATGAATGTTGTCTAGGGTAATCCCAGAATGCATTGGGACATGCACATCAACAATCAATTGCCATTCAAGTATACTTGTATATTTTTAGAAAATATGGAAATAGCTTCATATATTTGCATATGTCTTTATATTTTTGTGCATTATAAGAGTATTGTGAACCTCTTGCTTCAGGTAGAGAGTAATATTTGTGTGACCCCAAGCAGAATTGCTTTGAATAAATCACTAATCAGGTTCCATTTCACCTTAGCAAGCAGCTGTTTGTGAAGACACTGCACAGTGAGGCAGCGTTTGGAACAGAGCTGTTGTGGACAGAAGATAACACTTCTGCCTTGATCTATAGCTGGATAGCAGTGGTCTGCTGCAGAGAAGATAGCAGCATACCGGTGCTTTATTTCTGCTGATGGCTGTAACCAGCTCAATTACTGCCCATAGCACAAACCGTCCAGACAGTTCTGAATGCCTCAGTCCTCAGTGATCCTGCTGAAAATCACATTATAGGACAGAATGATCGTCTGTTTGGCCATAGGTCATTGCATGCATCAATAATAGCCAATCCTCATGAGCCATCAAGGGCTATTTAAAAGCTACATGGAATTATGCTCGGCTGAGATGGACAGTCTGAGATGCTTTGAACCTTTCAGCGATTCTATCGGAATAGAGGGGACCTCGCATGGATGTGTGAATGAGTCAGAAATGAGATGATGAGATGTACTCAACACCTGCTGTCAACCTCTGTCCCAGCCTGCCCACGGAGCTGCTGTCCCTGTTTCTCTCTTTCTGTCTGACCCTTCTAAATAGAAAACCTTGTTTAGCTTAGGCGTACTGCAGAGTTTGACAGAAGCCAATCAGTTGTCCCTGCAGCCTCAGGACTGTATTTACTATAGAGTCTTAGGGGGACCAACGATTAAATTATTGTCCAATCACTGTGAATTTATCAATATGTAATAATTAAACAACTTTCAGACTTTGTTGACTAAAAACATTGATGGCTGGGTACCAAGGGTATTATCAATATTCATTTATAATCAGACAGAAATAATCTTTATGATGGTGTTTGGTGTGGACTGGTCAGACATCAAGTGCTTTCTATTTGAACTCTTCCTAGAAAATGTCATCAATATCAGAGTGACTCAGCAGTGAGATAAAATTTTAGTGGAAATTTGATTCATGGTTATAGAAAGGAAACATTATTTCAAAGGCACAATGATGTCCTGACGTGACTGGATGCTGTGAGATTTTCAGGTGCCAACCTGTGCAAAACGCAGTGTCACAATGCTAGACTGTTCTGGACGATTGCCAGGTTTTTGCTATGCGGTTGCTAGGCTGTTCTGGGTGGTTGCTATGTGATTGCTTACTGACCCAAGGGAAAAGTGCCAGTTCCCAAGTCTCTAAGATATTGTGGCCTCTAGATTTGGCTTGGGTTCCTTCTTCAGTGTAAGCCAGTGTGGCATTTCTGTCGTTTTTATCATCCACCAAGTCAGATCACTTAGAAAATGAATAGCACACCTCTATTGAACAAGCTGCATAATTTGAGTTATCAATCATGTCTGTAGCACAAACAATGAGGGACAAGCCCACTAATAAATCCTTCTAGAAAGACAATGTAGGGTTCCCCTAGGTGAATACAAATCCTCCACTGAGACGCATTTGTTGAAACAGTTTTGCATTTACATTTATGCATTTGGCAGACGCTTTTATTCAAAGTGACTTACATTGCAAAGTGACATATTGTGACATACTATACATTGTGTCTGAGTATGTGCAATCCCTGGGATCGAACCCATGACCTTGGCGTTGTTAACACCATGCTCTAACCACTGAGCTACAGGAAAGTTTTTGTTTGAATTGGACGTTTTAAGTTTCATAATTTAATTCGCTTAATTCTAAGCCTCAGTAACTAACTTATAAATAAAAGTGATTGGCCAATTCAAACCATCACTGATAAAACACATCAACATGCTACGTGCTGTGGTCTAGACATTTAACTAAAACAAACTGTAAAAATATATATTAGGAAAAGTATTGTTTAAATCCGTCATACCTGACCAATTGCAGGCATTTTTGGAGTATGACAGAAAAAAAAGTGTGGTAACAGTGTAATGACAGTCATGTTAGTGAGGTCAGAGTAGATGTCTCCACGTTCCTAGAATGATCTAGGAAGCTGCCGTCCTAATGAAAAGAAAAATAGAACAACAAAACCAACACACAAACATCTTTACATGTTATATTTTTCGTATTGAGCTTTGTCTTTTCTTCCACCCCCTCTTTCCACACAACCTGTTTGTGTCCAAAATAGCATTTCTCCTGTGTGTTTTTTACACACACACACACAAAACCGAAAGCTCAAGTTATGTGGGTCTGTCAAGTCCGATTGACCATCTCTGTTCTCTTTTCTAGTCATCAGAACCAGTCCACATGCTGGGACCATCCCAAGATGACAGAGCTGTATCATTCCCTTTGTAAGTGTCCCACACACACAGGGAGAGATTCACATCTTATCAGCCCTGAGAGACACACTCAAACCAGCTCACATCTCACTAAAATACACAGCTGAATAAATATTGGACAGCGGCTTTCCACAGTGAAGGTGCACGTCTCCGCAAGGCAGTAAATCTCTAGAGCAAATCGCTAGCATACATATATGAATCTTCCAAAAACATCTGCTTGTTTGTAATGTTTGTAATGTTTGTAATTGACTGTAATATGTCATATGTAATATATTTGTTACTTAAAATGCTGTTTTAGCTGCATAAATTAAGGGCAGTACAACAAACCTTTAATATTTAAATAATATCCTTTTTTGTATTATAAGAATGTGTTAAGATTATTTTCATTTTGCTCTGAAGTAGGCAGATCTAAAAATAGGCATAAACAGTGTCCAGTTCAACTTCAAACACATTCCACATTTGGAAGTAGTCAGAAACGCATGTAATTGCATTCATATAGTAGATGCTAATGTGTGCTGATTTGTCTCTAAACAGCATCAGGACTTTATATTAATGCAGCACAACCATTGGGTCAGGACAGTAGTTTTAAATTTTGCGGTTTACATGCAGCATCTAAAGTGAACAACCTATTTGCCTGACAGCACCTGCAGGGTACACACGCCTCTGCTAAAGAATCTCACTGTTGCTATTTACATTCAATTCATAGATACTTTTTCAATGTAATAGTGTAATGTCTTATTGGTTGCATGCTCACTTTTCTTGTATTCTTACATTTTTTTCTGTCTCTTTCTAGCTGACCTCAACAACGTGAGATTTTCTGCATACAGAACGGCCATGAAGATCCGCCGGCTACAAAAAGCTCTCTGTTGTAAGTGTGTGGTGTGTGTGTGTGTGTGTGTGTGTGTGTGTGTGTGTGTGTGTGTGTGTGTGTGTGTGTTTTGACGTCTTATATTATTAGCGCTGCATCGGTGCCTCGTCTCACTCCATTGGCTCAATTAACTCAGAGAGGCCCAATTAACAGCACAAAGAGAATTTGTTAATCGCACATGTGTGTGTGTGTCTGTGTGTGTGTATGTGTGTGTGTGGTGTATCTTACACTGTCTCCATGCCTCATCTCGCATGTCCTTCTCATTTGCATGACTGTTTGTAGTTAATTGGTCTAATTAAAACAGCATAAACAGGATGCGGGAAATGCGCAATCTCGCTCTGTCAAAGATGAAAAGCGTTGATCATTCTGAAAACTTACAAGTGTCCTAACGAGGTATAACATGATAGAGGGATATGTAATAAATCTGTTTGTATTTTGGAGTTTGTGCCATTACGGCAACAGCGACTGTTAACAAGTGGCACATGGCAAGATATTTTGGCGATATTAGTAATTAGAAAATAGAAATTAGTTTCTATTTTTGTCATATTTTACTGGGTAGCTTCACCCACTGGTCCAAATCAGAATTGTTGGTCCACATTCTCACTCAGCATAGGTTTATAATTTTATAGTAGTTATTATACACCTATAAGCTGAGACTTCATATATGTTGAATACTGTGAAAGTATATATTCTACCTGTATTGCTCAGCTTTTTTTGTTCAGCATTTTGTTTTAATTGAAGTATTGGTCTGTTTAAAAGACTGAGATGGGTCTGTTTTTTTTAGTGGATCTGTTGGACCTGAACGTGGCTCATTCGATGTTCCAGCAGCACAAGTTGACGGTAAACTCACAGCAGCTGACGGTTCCTGAGATCATCAACTGTCTGACGTCCATCTACGATGGTCTGGAGCAAGAACACAAAGATCTGGTCAATGTCCCGCTGTGTGTGGACATGTGCCTCAACTGGCTGCTCAACGTCTATGACACGTACGCAACACACACACTTCTCTGATTGATGGTGGACATTTTGTGTCATCTCATCGCTGCCTCTTTTTTTCATAAAGCATTTTGTATGTCATAGGGGTCGCAGTGGAAAGATCCGTGTTCTGTCAATGAAAATTGGCCTTCTTTCACTTTGTAAGGGTCACCTGGAAGAGAAATACAAATGTAAGTTTTTGTAACAAATGCACAGCTGGCATTGACAGCAGCATGTCCTAACCAGGCACAATGTGAAAACCACCAGTGCACCAGTGGTACCCACACATTTTTTAACAAAAAATGTTCTGAAATATTCTGAAACAAGATTTCAGAATATTTCTTAATAAATGTTTGCAGTCTTGAACCCAAACAGCCAGCCCTGAATCACATTACAAGTTTTGATTTGAAACAAGTACATATTGGAAAACAGCAAAAATTTTAAATGTGAAATTCTCTGTATTTATTTTTTTTCTAAGTGAAAAAACTGCACATTAAGCATTGTCAATGATATAATAAAATTAAAAAAGGTACAATATGAAAGCATTGACCTATATTTTTAGCAGTAGGCTTATTTAATTAGCTTTTATGTACCAGTAGTGTTGCTTTGGTAGCTGTAATTCAGTTTTCATTTTGGTTTTATAATGTAATTGTAAAATCTCATAAATTCTCGTATCATAGAGTAGACCTGCTTGCAGTTTAAACTCATTGGTGCAGAATTGTGCATTTTACAACTGTGTATCAAACCTCAGATTAGCTGTGATTGTCACATTGCGCAGCATTTTCGCTTTCAAAGACGCTTGACGCTTCCTGACTCTTGAAATGTTCATTATATTTGCTGATTTAGCTGATTAGTGATGGTTAAGGTCACTGAAATGTCATGTGCAGATCATTTGAGTGTATACTCAATATTCTGGTATTTTTGCCCCTAGGCATTATTAAACCACAACTACAAATCCTGAATGTTATCCTCTTTAATTAGCTTGTTTGTAAAACAACACAAATCCCATGATGCCCTTCTATCTGCTGTTGTCCTGTTTTGTTTCTAAAAGCACAGTAGTCTGAAACTATTGCACTCCCATGATGCACCTCTCCACGTAATTGGGCTTTTGCTCTCTTAAGCTGTGACTCATCTCTGGAGCTTTGAGTCTTTGTTGCTCTGTGTGATCAAAACTAGTACACAGATCCCTGCGCTGGTTAGTTTAAAAGTGGAGAGTGTACAATGGTGGGTGTTCTCCATGTCAGAAGTACCAGAGAGACAGACAAAAACAACTTTTCAGAGTTATTGAGATGGAAAACATGTTTTTTTTCCACTTTCATTGATCAGTTTGAGGGTCACTCTCTGGTTGCTGCTTTGTAAAAAAGCACTGAGACAGACTCACAGAGTTTGTTGACTGACCTTGAGTCTCACACAGCAGTGAAAACTCAGGAGTCTGTGTTTGTGTTAATCAAGGTCACATCTGTCCCCAAGCCAAGGTCACATCAGAATGAAAAAGTGTGTCAGGGCTACACGAAAAATCATTTGAAATGCACTTCTTACTTACTGTAAATCTGTCTGCCTGTTAGGTAGTCTACCTGTGTGCCTGTCTGTCTGGATATTCAGTTTGTCTGTCTGGATATTCAGTTTGTCTGTCTAGATATTCAGTTTGTCTGTCTGTCTGTCTAGACCAGAATGGGGAACCTTGTTTCATGATGATCAATGTCCTGCAGAGTTTAGCTTTAGCCGTGATAAAACTCACCTGCCTGTAGCTTCTAGTAATTCCAATTAGCTGGTTCAGGTGTGTTCGATTGGGTTTGGAGCTAAACCGTGCAGGACACTGGCCCTACAGGAACAAGGTTCCCCATCCCTTGTCTGTCTATCTGTCTGTCTGGATAGTTAGTCTGTTTGTCTGTCTCTTGAATGGATTGTAATGATGTGTTTCTCTGTCTGTCTGACTCTCAAATGGATTGTACTGATGTGTGTTTCTGTGTCTTTCTCTCAGGTTTGTTTAATCAGGTGTCCTCAGCGGGTGACACATGTGATCAGAGACAGTTGGGTCTTCTGCTCCATGATGCCATTCAGATCCCGCGGCAGCTGGGCGAGGTGGCAGCATTCGGTGGGAGCAACATCGAACCCAGCGTCCGCAGCTGCTTCCAGCATGTGCGTAAACACACACTCACACAAGACTGATTACAGCCTGTGTGTTTGACTCTGATATGCCGGTGTTTATGAGGGTGTGACCAATGTCTAATTCATTTATGAAATAATCTGTGAATTACTGAAGCGGTTTGCCTGTGATACCCTCATATTATCTCACGAGATTTGTGTGTGTTTTTTAATGTTGTCGTCAGTGTGATTTTAACCTTATAACCGTAATAACCGTAAACCCTTTAAAGTGCTAGCTGGTTTATCATTGTTTTTTGTCAACATATTTTTGGCACTTTTTTATCTCTGTCTGTTTTTCCAGCTGTGTTTCTGCTTGTCTGGCTCTCTATCTATCTCTTCGTCCTTCTTTCTTGTTTTCATGCTCTGTCTGTTCATCTGTCTGTCTATGTATGTCTCTCTATATTCATCTGTCTTTTGTCTCATTTGCCTTACTTTTTGTGTATTCATTTGCCTGTCTTTCAGTTTATATGTCTGTGAATCCTTTTTCGTCTATATGTCCACCCACATCTGTCTGTCTACCTGTCTGTCCCACTGCCTGTTTGTCCATCTGCCTTTTCCGTCTTTTGTCTGTTTGACTCTCTCTCGGTCTTTCTTCAGTCTGTTCTGAATGATATGACACAACAAAGCATCACATCTAAAGTCTCTGTTTTGCAAGAGAGTGAAATGATGATATATAAATGAGTGAGGATGGAAAGATGATCAGAGGATAGTAGACAATCAGAAGTGACACACAGAAAGAGGAAATGCTTTAAAAAGGCGTAGCTGCCGTGAACAGGAGACGAGAGGACACAGGAAATGAAGGATAGTTGTCAGAGATGAAAGGGATGAGAGCTGTCGAGAGGAAAGACACAGACAGCCAGCAATGGGTTCATACCTGCACACGTTTACAGCAGTCTGTCATAGCTGGGGAATGGACAACTTCACACATACATTCACTCATACTTCCTGTTTTTATTCTTGTGCTGCTTCAGGGTTCCTGATAGTGTTGATGTGTTTTGTCCTGTCAGAGGTCAGAGCTGACATCATAGTTAAAACTTTACAGCCTAGATAACAGCACAAACCTCTAGACGTCCATTTTTTAAAACATTGTGTGTGTCAATGTTAGGTGACATTTAATTCCTCTCCCATCGGAACGTTCAGATCACTGCCAAGAATGTTTTTTTGTGCCAAATTTATTGTTTATCACACTGTTATTTATCGATTATGATTTTATTTACAAAACTTTAGAAGTTTTTAGAGTTATGGAAATCAATGTATCTGTTTGTCTTAGATTAAAATTTTTAAGACGTTTACGTTAAAGATGTTTATGTTGCCATTGTGTAGGCAGCAGAAGATTCTAGGGTTGTGCCAATACCAACATGTGTATGTGATTCTTTTACTTAATTTTTCGTGGATCAAACCAGAATCACTGAAGAAAAATGTATTTTCCTCCACAGCACAAGTGCAAACTCAATGTTCTAGTGTTGGATCAGACTTTATTCATCTCGCTAGTATTCCTGCCATTATACTTGTTAAAAATCACTCAGTTATTGGAGACTGCGGATGACATCACTAAAGTTCTCTGAACGCTTCATCATCCTTGAAATATTTATGAGGCTGTTCTATCTCTGTAAAAGCAGCCATGCGATTGACACAATCATTTATGGTGTTCCAGTAGGAAATGTTCCAGCCATCATCTTGATTTCAGATGTGCCGCATACGTTTATGAGTTATTATCATGTTATTAATGGACTTTCTGAAATCATTCTCTAATTGGCTGTTTTCAGGTAACGAATAAGGTCGAGTTGGAGCCCAGGCAGTTTATTGATTGGATGAGACTGGAGCCGCAGTCCATGGTGTGGCTTCCTGTCCTGCACAGAGTGGCCGCAGCAGAAACAGCCAAACATCAGGCCAAGTGTAATATCTGTAAAGAATTCCCTATCGTTGGCTTCAGGTACACACATACGTTTACTTATTTTTCTAAAAGGGAACATTCCCTATCCATATAATTTGGGCACCCTAACAGAAAACTTTCTACATTTTTACAATAAAAATAAACGTTTTTGCAAATGAGGACATTCCAAAAGGAGGTTTTGCTCATATTTGTCAAGTTTTGCTGACTTGTGACTGATGGTGCATATATAAACAAGCAAAAAATTTGCAGTATCTTATGACCTGTTATTATTAGCAGCAAGGACGATGCTGAACAGTAGACAAAGTGTAATATCTGCAGGGATGTGTGACAGATTTAAGATGCATGCAAACACACACAGCAGTGTGTGCAGTGCTGTCAGGGAGCGGAAAGGTTAGATCCGCTCCTGAGGCCCAACATTCATCTAAATGTCAGGATCTGATAGCACACGCTAAATAAGAGCAGGAGAGAGAGGACTGTGGGAGTTCACTGATCAGATGTGTGTCCTCTGATACCTGCAAAGTTCAGATCTGAACAACAGCTGCCAAAGTTCATGCAGTTATGTTTAAAATTCAGTCAGTGTCCTTAAATAAGGAAAAAATTACTGTGGACCGTTTAAGTAGTAAAAATGAAGCCACATTCAAGGTAATGTCTTGTGAGGACCACGGATGTAAAAAGAAATTAAAAGTAGTTTAGAAATTAAAGAAAATGTATTGAAATGTAAAATTTGATGCATTGAAATGGCTTGACAGTGTTGTTGTTTTTTCTACATATACAAATTACCAATTGACTTCAGTTTGTCACAGCTATGAACCAAAATGTGATACTTTCTTTTGCCAGTAAGAGGCAGGTGGTATTGTGGGCGGACATTATTCTGGGATTCATTGCATAAAAATGTGGATATGCCTATGCATTCAAGAAGAGTCATCAGTATTTTTGATCCATTTTTTTAGATGAAGAGAGTAAAATAGCTTACAGATGTCCTTAAAGCTTATTTGGTTTAAAGGCCACAAGACTTTTGATTTTGACACTGAGCAACATTTACATGCTTAGAATTATTGAAACAGCATGTGTAGGAGTACTGCAGTGTGGGGTGTGATGTTTCTTGTCAGTACGTCATCATCTGCCTCTATGAAGCATTTTAAATCTTGTAGGTGGTGACCTTTTCAAATGTCACGTATAAATAAAATAAAATAATGATGGTTATAGGAGCTTGTTGCTTGCTAAGTCACACAACAAACTCCCAAAGTCCCCTGAGAACCATCGCATGAGACCATTATGTTTTCGCCAAGTCAGAATTCAGTGGCAAGATTCAGCTGGACATTTGATAGAAGAGCTGCTGACTGTGTTTTGTCACGACTAAACGGAGCACAGGAGAGAAACCAAGGAAAAGAGTCAATCAAATGGGATTTATTACTCTGTGTTAATAGAGGACAAATCTTGGGATATAATTGTCTTACGAAGCCATAAAATTTTTATAAATTGTTTAACATATTAATAGCCCTAAATTATTAAAGTTATTAAAATTGTATCATTTTTTATGCGATGCAGGTGATTTTCACAATCAGGCATATCGCTAATGTTTGCAGGACTTTTTCCTTAATAATGCACATTATGAATTGAAGAAAATTATAAACAAAATCTCTTTTAAAGTTAAAACAAGGGTTTTATTTAATATATTTACACTTATGTTCATCCTAGGCTGACTTGTGACATAACAGTTCCAGTAAGCAATCGTAGTAAGGAGCGGATGTCCTCTGGTTTCTAGGGAGCAAAAATTTCAGTGCACTGTAACAATTTTGAGGACAAGAATAGAAATGGCTGACACCCTGACAAGTGCCGTGAATACTGAACTAGTTAGTTGACTAGCTACAGTGCTTAAGACTAAAACACATGGATGTCTTTTACAGATCATATATGCATGGTCAGGGGTAGGCGTACATTTTGTTCATGCCTGCTATGATATAGAAAGTACAAAAACTTTTCATGGTTCATGAATTAAAGGCCTGTTCTATTAAAGTTTGTGTTTGTACAGTATATAGCCAATATGTACAGGCAATTTTACAACTTTGTTGTGCCAGAATTTGGAATTAGATACTTTTTTAATAATTTTACCCACCTCCCAAAAAACTGAAAAGTATTAAAAAAGTATTGCAGTCAAATTACTAAGGGCATGATTTATTACTATAAACAGTTCTCTGCGTGAGAGTTGTTACACAACAAGGCTTGTGCATGCTTGTATATATTGGTTACATGGAGAGCTGAACCAGAGACAAAAGGAGCAATTTAAAAAGTGCAGCACCTTTAACTGTCATAACATTTCATTTTTGCAGCCATGTGGTGAAAATATTGCTATCTGAAAAAATATAATTCTTTAGTATAATTTGCATTTCATGGAGAGAAAAATAGGGAACCACAAACAAGCTTACACACAGTGCTGTTTCCATCCATACTCAATTTGCATTTTTACGAAGAAATCAGCATAATAAAAATAACCAGCAGTTTTAACCAGCATGTTAATTAGGTTATTGAATTAAGCGTGGCATGACTACAGTCTTGTGACATACAGATTTAATACACAGTGGATTATAGTTAGGCAGAATGCCACACGCTTAATCTAAAATGAAAGATTTTAAAGGATTAATTCACCCAAAAATAAAAAGTGTGTCATTTACTCACCCTCATTCCAAACATTTGACTTTTTCTGTCAAGGCAAGACAAAGGGAGAAATTTGAATGTTGGTGGTTTACTTTCCATTTAGTGCAAATAGGGCTTTTAATCGCCAAAAGTTCCAAAAAGTCATCCACTTGAGACATGCTCTGCTCCAAGACTTTTGAATCCATATGATAGCTTGGAGTTAAAAACAGAAGGATGATGAGTAAAATGCTTGCTCCAGGAGATCCACTGTACTATAGAGTTTAGTTTCAGTCCTAATCAAACATCTAAACCAACTAATAAAGGTCTATAGGATAACTTGATATTCACAGGCAGGTGTGTATATTTAGGGTTAAAGCTAAAGGACAGTGGTGATCCTAAAAAAGGACTGGACCTCTGCCTTAACATCTGGCCTGATCATTTAGATTTGGCAGATGAATGTTTTTTTTCCCTCCAACTGATGGTGTGCTGTGTAAGAAAAAAAAATCAAGCTTTTCTTTTATTGTAGCATCTCTTTTTATCTCTGTCTCTTTGCAGATATCGTAGTCTGAAGCATTTCAACTATGACGTGTGTCAGAGTTGTTTCTTCTCTGGTCGTACAGCGAAGGGTCATAAACTGAACTACCCCATGGTGGAGTACTGCACACCGGTGAGTTAGCACTGCCGTAACATCTACCCCACAGATATACTTCCACAGAGGTAGCAACTTCATACATGGCACAAATAGAGGTTCTTACACTTAAACTAGACATTAGCATGTTGTTAAGCCAACACAACACAAGGCTGAAAGTGTGAAGTATGAAAATGCATAGCGCACATTGTGCGCATTGTAAAATTTGTCAATTTGGTTGTCACCTATTTCTGTCATTACTTACTGCATATATAGATTGTCTAACCTCATATTTATTCTGTTCACTGAGCTCGTCACAGTGCATTCTGGGATTGCTTCTCTGTGAAGAATATGCATGGTGCTGCAGTAGAATCTGTCCAAAACAAGGTATCTTAGAAAGCTTAGAATTATGCTGGCCACCTTTTAGGCTGTACAGGCATCTGAAATTTTGCCAACGTACTGTAGGCAACAACTCGATAGATTTTGAACAGAGCAGATATTTACTTTGTTTCACTTTCAGGTGTGATACATAGTTTTTATTCCAGCTGGGTCTGTAGTGTGTGTTGTTGAGTAATAAGCTCCTCGTATAAGAGTAATGGCTGTGGTTTAGTTTCCCCTCCATCGCTGCAGGTGAGTCAGAGAGTAGTTAAAACTCAGAAGGGCTTGATCTATTAGCATCACCAGCAGGCATTCCTCCCACCTTCCTTCACAACACAAGCTGCATGAAACTGAAAATTTAGGGTGTTCAATTCAATGGTTGTCTTTCAGAGCGCGAAATTGAAAAGGCGTCACCGTAATCGATCAGCGTGACAGAGGTTCACCGGTTAAACAATTTTCCTTTTGCTCTTCAATGCTCTGTGCACAGATTTAGAGAAATTAGCCTGAATAATGACATGACTTAAATGCTGTTTCATGTTAAGATCTGGCAATTGAGCAAAAAGTGCCTCTTGGATTGATTGATTGATTAATCACATCGCCTTAGAATAACTGTCATTTTCTTCTACTGGGGCAAACGCGTGGCTTTGATAGCTAATCTGTTGAGGGTCATTCACACATGCAGAAAATAGCAGCAACAAAATTACCAGAAGTCATTTATGTTCAATACGAGTTTCTTTTTTTCTTTTTTTTCTTTTTTTTTTATTTCTTTACTGCCAGTGTGATATGGATACTGGAGTCTTGTGTTGGCAAGATGGATATAAAAGATAATGTTAGCTCACACGTAAGGTTATAATGAAAAAATGATATAAGAAAAGAAAAACAATGTCAGTGTTGACAGTTAACAACTGACTGAATTTGATTTATGTATTGATAAGCATTCATCTTGTTAATGATGTAATTTATTATGTACTACTATAATTCACATATAAACACTTTTCATTTCAGAAAGTAATAATTCTGTTTTTGACCAATTTAAATGAAACCATTGTACAGCTCACCAATAAGATAAGAGTGCAAAGTAGATACAGTCACTGTAATCAAAAATACACCCACTTGTGACCTGTAGCAATAAAACCACTGTATGTAAATGTCACATTAGCCTATTTATTAAACTTTTCATAAGAAAATTTCACTCATATCATTCCAAACCTGTGTGACTTTTTTATTTGAAAGTATGCGGTACAGTGATCAGGTCCTGTCAAACTCTGAATAAGAAAAAAAAGCCCCAAACACAGACAAATGAAGTGATTTAAACAGTGTAGATTGTACTGTTATACAAAATATCAACCCTCTGGGAATGCCTCTTGGCCAATCAAGTTATTGAACTGGAACTTAGTGTTTTATAATTAAGATTAGTAACTGGTTTCTGAAGCCCATCAATGGCAGCCATGAGTTGTTGTAACACTAGAATAAAGTGCATGATTTATTTGTTATTATCTGTCCTCTTATCATCACTGTCAGGTAATTTATTTGCACTGTTATTTGTTTGCAATCTTTAATTCATGAGTCTTGTCAGAGTTGTATCATAGTGTACCAGCAACAGTCCTGCGTCCTAGCAGGAGGAGAATGCCTTTCATTTCCTGACAAACCACTGTGTTCCAGAAATCTCCCTTCTCAGACACGCAGACAAACAGCGTTGCTGCCATAACTATTAGAGCACATTTACTTTTATTTCAACAGCAAATATTGTCAGCAACATTTGGAGAGCAAAAGATCGATATAGAATAGGTTTTTTGTGGCTCTCAAAAGAACTGTTATACAGTTATTGCATTTTCATTGTGGTGATATTACTTTTTGTTGTGGTAATATTGTTTAGTTGTGAGGTACACAGATGTTCCTATAGCTTTTAACTACAGGAGTCCTTTTCAAAGAAAAACTTCGCCTAGACTTAAAAAATGATTTCAGTTTCATTTTCTCACCCTCATGTCATTCCAAACCCATATGGCGTTTTCTTCTGAGGAACACATTTTTCCATACAATGTATTCATAAAACACAGGCAGAACACATTTCTGTATCACATTCAGTTCAGTGGGTAAATTATGAGAGAATGATTTAACAATTTACACAGAAATAGGTTCTGCTTGTGTTTCATGAATAAGGCCCTTTGAAATTAAATTATAAACCAGCTGAAGAAATTACAATAAATGCTCAATTGAAGTAGTCCATAGGACTCATGTACGATATATTTTGTCTTCTGTAAATGGATTTATTTACTTAGTCATTTGTTCTGCTGCAGCTCTGAAATCTTATTTGCCCTGTCTGCATATTCCAGCTGTCGCACTCCATTACGAGAAACACGGCTAATACCATTTCCACTGGTGTGTCATTGACGTCCAACCTTATGCTGGACCTTGATTTGAAGGTGAACGTGAAAATTAGATTTAGGAGCTAAAGTGGAGGGCAAGATTTTCAGTAAAAACTTGAATTGTGATCTCGTCACACAAAAGTATCACGTGGAATATCATGCATGCAAAAATCGGGCTTAGATTACATTTCGATAACAACTGTCAAATAACCAGAAAATATCACCGTAAACTTTAACAATCATCAACAATATATTATCAACTTATTTAGCTTTAAATCAGGCCAAGTCCAGCCCTTTTGATGTAATAACTAGAAAAAGGCAAAGCTTTTCTGTCCCAGAGCTGCCACATAAGATTTCTCCAAGTAATATTTTAGTGAGTGGCATGTATACTCTGCGTACTTTCTTTGCTGAGATTTGAGTTTTGATGCTCTGTGAATCGCTTCAGTTTGAGAGTTTAGTAAACCAAACAGAAGAAGACAGCAGCCGTCTGTAATGCATGAGCTGCTCAAATCCTCATTTTCGGTTGGTTTCCCATTCAGCTGAGGAGATTTTTTTCTTTGTGAATATGTGTGGATAAAGACTTTCTGTGAGAGTTGCAGGCAGACAGAGAAATCCTAAACTGGTTCGTGTTTACCAGACTAAAACACCTCAGCTAGGCTCAGCAGGCAAATGGAGAACAAGATGAGTGTGGGTAGATGGATCAGTCCTGGATCTCCAGGGTCACGCATGTCTAAGAGCAAGAATGAGAAAGGAAAAACAAAAGGTTCTTTGGCTAATGAGGTTTTATCTTTTACATCAAAATGTGTGTTTACTTTGGTGTACATATACCACTTGTTTCGGCCTCAGGAGTTAATTTTATGCCTTTCTAAAAATATAGGAGTGGAAAGTTGTGTTTTCAGGTCAGAAATATATACAGAATCTTCAGCCACAAACCCCATCTGTTAGCAAAACTGATGCCATGTGAGTGCTTTCCCATGATTCTGTGGTTTGTGGGTGGCTGCCATGCTGTTGCTATGGTGTTTTGAGTGTCATAGTACATTTCTGTGATGTTGCTATAGGGTGTTCTAGGCAGTTGCTAAAACAACACTACCACTTGATGGATTGAGAAATCAAGTATTGTTTCATTGACCTATTTATTTAAAGTAAAATTTGTTTTCTAATCTGTTATCCTTCTGACTCATTTGCAGACCACCTCAGGAGAAGACATGCGAGATTTTACCAAAGTCTTAAAAAACAAGTTTCGCTCTAAGAAGTATTTTGCAAAACACCCTCGCCTGGGTTACCTGCCTGTCCAGACAGTCCTAGAAGGAGACAACATGGAAACGTAAGTATCTTAAAGCTGACATATTTGTAGTTTAGGTTTTTTAATTTTGCCCTGTTAAACTGACTGTTTCTAGGTTCTTATCTTTTCAAATCAATACTCACTTTGCTTGACTCTCATGCTTGGGTTTGAAGAACTGTTGAAGTGTGAAAAGTGGCCTAGTGTTTAATTTATGAGTAAAAGACAGTATCTTGTTAGTGCCATATGTCATACGTGCATATGTCTGAAAGACTTCTTAACAATGAAGTGCATACAGAACCAATAACTACAATGTAGAACATTAAAATGTTATGTCAGCTGTTCTCTATTGCAGGCAGACATTATAAAGTCAATACAGATATTAGCTAAACAGTACATATTTATGTAGATTAAACTATTCATGAACACTATTTTAAAATTATTTTTTTCCACTTAGCTTGTTGCAGTGCATTCTGGGAGTGAATCATCCCAGAGGACAAGTGTTATTCAGAATTTAGCTACAAGAATGTGTCCTTTTAAGACAGACTTTGTAATGGGAGCACCCCATGTTACCTTACTGTCCCTACTTAGGTAGCTCACAAGGTTTTGGACGGAGCCCAAGTGTAGCCATTTTATGAAAATAAATTGTTACACAATCCCCACTTCTGCTTATCACAATTCCTTGATTAAGGCACTTCTGATTTCTCCAGCGGGGCCAATCTCTAATATTCTTGGATTTTAGTCACTTTGGAAAGAAGCTTCTGCCTAAATGACAAGAAACTAAAGATGACCCATTTCTTAAGTTGCTGGTACTGATTATAAATCCCAGAAAGCAGTGCTGAAATGTCTGCCTGCACCCCACAGGCTTTCTGTCAGTCCATGTTAGTGTGACATTCAGCCTATCTTAGCTCCCTGCACTACAGACTGCTTTATGCAACATTTGATTTTTGGCTTTTTGAGCAGACATGCTCCGGTATGCAGCAGCATGAGTAAACTTCAGCTTCACATGTCAGATTTAACAAATAATGATGACCATGGTTTAAATATTCAGAGCTCCTTCCAAGAGCAAAATTAAACCCTACAGTGTTTGGTTTTCTTGAAAAACATCAGGGGATATTGACAGACTTTTATTGGAGAGTTTGCGTTTGTTGACTCTGTCAAAACTAATTTACAAAATCCCTCATTACTTCGAGCCCAGCACTCTGTACATAGTTATAAACCACACATACTATTTAATGGCCATGATAACTGGACCGTGTCACTGTTGACACAGTTCATATACTGCATCTCCCTCCTGCACTTAATCTTAAATTCACTCTGTTTAACAGGCTTTCCTTCTCTCTCTGGTCGACATGAAATCAATAAATTGACCCAATTTATTTTCTTTAATACATATCTCTGGTCATGTTGTGTTACTTGTCATATTTCGCAGGCTATTGGTTAATATTATCTAGCAACTAAGTAAGAAATGTTATAGGCAACTGTTAAGTAATGAGACATTTTTTAAATTTTTGCCAAAAGTTGCTGTAATGGAGTAATTTAATAGTCGTTAAACATATTGTAATAAAAGTTAATAATAACTTAATACAGACAATAATACAGAAGAACCATAGTTTTGAAAAAGAAGCATTACTTACAGCCTCCATGTCCCTGTCAGAAGTCCTCTTCACAGGTGGCTGCCAGTGGTCTTAGTTTTCCATGCTTGGAGTGCGGTAGTTTTCCACAATCCATTGCAAACTGTCACTGGTTCTAATATGGTATGGGATACCTCTATTCACAATCCAATCAATTCCAGATGGACAAAATCAAGTTCCACCTTTTCTCATTTAACATTAATTTTAATTGAAACAATTTACAAATCACATAATGGAAGTAAGATGGGCTGCAAATTTTTAAATGCTGTTTTATGTTGGCTTTAAAATTCTTTAATACAACTTTAACAAACATTTGTAAAGAGTTTATCTGCCATCACCTGCCTTTGATGGCCTTCCTTTAGAACAAAAGGCTGTTTGTAAGACGCTATATTGCATTGCTTTGTCTCCAAATCATGTGTCAGAATTGCATCAGCTATGTTAAAGACTAAACTTCCTTCATCCTGCAGTGTGAAGGATGGGTGGAGAATCTAAAATTTGTATGCATGAAAAAGGCAAACTTGAACTCATTTAACCCCGAATATCTCATCCTGCAATTATAGTCTCATCTCCTGTGTGAACTCTTTAAAACGAAAAAAATGGGACTTTTCATCATCTCCAAGTGAAACTGAACTAGTGTTCCTCCTCAGATTAGACTTTGAGTCAGGGAGTAGTGTTTGATCTTTTTGTGCTTTGCGCCGTGGGAGATTAACAGCAAGTTTTCATTTGAAAAGACGCTGAAATGAAATACAAGATTGCATTGGAGATCTGATCTGTGTAGTTTTGAACCCAAATGTCATATGTGTTAGAGATACATGTTTGGATTTCATACAGAACTCAAGTGTGTGTAAGTCTACGCTGTATGGTTTCAGGGTTTCATTTTCTTCAGCTCTGTCTGAGCTCTCTCCTTAAAGAGTCTGCTTGGCAGAAACGATTTATAGTATTGTCCAAGTGTTAAAGAGGAATTTGTGAAGAGAATTTTGTGAATTTAAATATCAGACATTTAGAGAAAAATTAGCTGGATCTGGAGTCTATAAATTATAAAATCAAAGTAAACTCTCTTTATATAGTTATTAATTTATTCAAAGCTTCTGGAGTCATATGGTAGCTTTGTGTACAGAAGAGACTGACCATAAGTCATTTTTAAATGAAAGTCTTTCATATTTAAACTCAACGCTTCAAGATATGTAACATGATGCAAGAAACACTGATGTTTGGTGCCACTGATTTCAACCCTGCCACCTTTTGTCTTTGTGTGGCATTTTATAATATTTGCAAACAAGAGTCATGGCAAAGGGATTATTTTTGATGTTATTATGAATAATTATATTTTGGTCTCTTTCTTACACAAAGCTCTTAGAATATGGAATATAGCACCAACGTCAAAAGGACTTTAATACTTTTAGAAACTTTGTCTGTTTTTAAGCTCAACGGTGTCAGTTCTTTTTTCTACAGTGGTGAAACAGTTTTATTTTTTGTTTAATGATCCGTTTTTTTAAATAAAATCTCCAATTTTGACAGTCAGAATTTTCAATATTTTATGTAATATTTTTGTTTTCACATTCATTAACACTTTGTGCTGCTACCTGCAGTACTGGAGTTGTATTTTAGTTTGCATACCTCCACGCCCTTATGTGTGGATGTGCCCTTCACGTTGTGAAACCCTTCTGACCCTTCTCCCCCAACCCCCTTCTCTTCCTCTTGTTTTTATTTTTATTTTTCCCTCTTGCAGTCCGGTTACTCTCATCAGCATGTGTCCAGAGGAGTATGAGTGAGTATCTACAACAGCCCATCATCAGCTCTTTCCTTGCTGCTCCTCGTCTTCCTCAATACAGCATGATGCTGACATCAGTGCATGCCCACGTCAACGCCAGACCCACCTGCACGTCACCCCTCCCCCCGTGTTTTTTGTCTAACCTTCTTCCTCAGTTTGTCTGTCCCATTAACACATGGCCTTCACTGTAGATCACCAGACATTTCATTTATTGTTTCAGAATCATGTTTTTGTATCATGTTGATTGTTTTTGTTTATCGTTATGTTTTGTTTACATCCGTAGGCTGTCTCCATCCCCACAGCTTGCTCATGATGACACACACTCACGGATAGAGCAGTACGCCAGCAGGTATTTCTCACTGCCAACCACACACTACACAATGATTCCCCTGTAATAGAAAAACAGGCTACAGAACTGTACAAGTAAACCTTAACTGTGTGTACCAAGGGATTAGTTTAAAGGATTTAAGTTTGTTTGCCAGGTTTGGGTACTCCTGTCTCTTTCCTTTTTCTGCCAAACAATCTGTTTTTCTTTGCCTGTCACTCAGAAAACACAAAACACCACAAATATAATGTGTTCTGTCATGTCATGTTTATTAAAAATTTCACAAAGATTGAGAGTACTGTGCTGGTTTCTAACTGATTTTGCGCTCCATCTGTTGAATTGTTACCACAGACAGAAAATCTGTTTGGGCTGATAGCTGGTGCAGTTGACAAAATAATCATGTGTGACGCGTTCAGCTCGCTAGACATTTTGTTTATACGGTTTGTTAGCTGATAATAGGAGCTATTTAAAATAAAGAAAATTATTTTTTGTGATGGAATATTTAAGTACAATGGTATAATGCAGATTATTTTGAAATAAAACGCCTGTGTGTGAGCGTATTTGACTCACAGCAGATAAAATACGCAACAGGAACCT
>JAZGTJ010004199.1:0-31883 GCA_036877575.1 Botia almorhae | reverse complement strand
TGGTTTGTTTTGTATTCCTCAGTTGTGGATTGATTGTTTAATAAAGCCTTTGTTTATACCGCTGCCTGCATTTGGGTTCTTCCCTGCTCTAAACCGTGACACAGACATTGAAAAGTTTCCTAAAAGTAAACGGGAATATTTACCTGGAAAACTTGTGTATAGGAACAGTTCTAGGAATAATCTTACAGTGCTTTCATAGTGCTATTTTTTCAATTCAATTTTATTTATATAGCACTTTTTACAATGTTACATTGCTTCAAAGCAGCTTTACATAGAGACAGCTTTACATTCTCTATGTAAAGCTTTTCTAACAGCATAGATGTCTTGGGGTGCACATGCTTGGCTAGGCTAGACAGAGACAGGCTCTACCTTTAAAATATAGATATGAATTGTACTTTATACCCCACCTGTAAATATTTCACTTAAACATTTGCCTTTATTATGTTAGACAAAGTCCATAATGTTATATATTGCCATATTTAAACAGGTACCAGATGGCTGTTCAAAAGAACATTCAAATAAAACTGTAACTGTAAACTGTAAGAACTCAACTCAAATGAAGTGAAGTGACTCAAATTAATTTAGACTTTGATTTTATATGCAATGCACTTAACTCCACTTAAAATTTAAAATTAAAATTTTGAAACCCGTATATCATTTTCGTTTCACTTCACACTTATTTGCTACTTTGTGTTGGTCTATCACATGAAATCTCAATAAAATATATTTAAGTTTGTGGTTGTAAGGTGACAAAATGTGAAAAAGTTCAAGGGGTATGAATACTTTTGCAAGGCACTGTATCTCTTACGTGGCTGCTCTAAGTAATGGAACATAAATATGTAAGTCGTTTTGGGATAAAGCTTTATTAAAAAGTTTTTTTTAAAAGACTTTTATTTTGACTTGTTTTAAACGTTATTGTTCTGTATGAACACTGAAGTGGTATTATATGTATAATTATTTTCTGCATTTATTTCTATTAATAGTCTTTTATATTTTATCTTGTACTCCCTAAAAGCAGACCCCAGTGCATTAAAAAAACATACAGAGAAATTTAAAATTATGCACTATAAATGTTTTTGGTGTTTTTGTGTTGGTATACCAAAACAACAATGTAGGAAAAAGAACTTGTACCTAGCCCTACAGATGTTCTGCTCTGTAATATTTTGTTTCTAACTCTTCATTTTGGCAGGCTTCATCTGGGCTGAGATTCAGGAGATGTGGGATGGAGGTTCCAATGAGTACATGACCGGTGGAACCTAATGGATTTTGCGATGAACTCTCTCTATGTGGCCACTATATCTCTTAAAATGGTGGCCTACTTTAAGGTTGATGCAATTTTCCCAAGTAAGATTCCCAGGTTGGTTCCCAGGGAGCACACATACTGATAAAAATGTGAATGAAGTTGCTTTGCATAAAACATGCATAAATATAAGATCTTCTACATATGACAAAGTTCTTAGTCAACACAGGAAAACTCTGAAAAAAGACAAAAAAACATTAAAAAGTAAAAAGTACTCGTAATATAGAGTTATATGGCCAAACTTGCCAAACTTGTGGTCAACTGGTCAAGTGGGTCTCTCTAGCCTAAGCTTGTGTTAAACTGGTTTCAGCAAAACTGACCCTAATGTAAGATTCACTAAAAATATTGCCTTTAACTCTAGCCCTCCTGAGGGATTCAGGAGGTTTATTTTATCCAAGAAATTCTTGTTTGCAATGCACACAGTCTGAAGTGCACACTACATCACACTACAAAGAAGTTAGGAAGCTCAGAAGGAGTTCTGTTCTAAGATGTATTCTAGCAGTGTTTTGTCCACAGCTCCCATCCTTGCATTCTTACATCACATCCTAAGTGGCTGGGGCTATAGATGCCAAGAAAGAAAATTAGGATGTGGAAATAAAAAATTAGAAGCACCCAATGACAGAATTTGCAATTATTGGTGAACTATCCCTTTAACAGTTCCTTTGTCTTGAAAGATTACATGTGTTAAATATGTTAGATGTTAGCCGACGATGAAACAGCTCCTGCTTGGTTTTGTGCAAATGCTCTGTAGTAGCAGATATTTCTAAGCTTTGTTAATAATCAAAATCAGATGGACAGTGCTGCACGTTATAAAGCCTCAATTCACCTGATTGATGAAAATAACGTGGCTGGGATGCCACAAGTCATTGTAATGCAGAACTCCTGCAGAGATCCAAATAGAAGCGCAAACAATTCCTGTGATTTGACATCATAGAATGAGCCCTGCAGAATCATTTGATCTATGATGGTGAAATTAGGGGGAGCTGCTTCATTCATCAATGACTGTGTGATAGAAGCCTTTGCTGCAGGCAGTAATGATGTGAATTAAGTAAGTGCAGATTACATCACACTAGTTCAGTGATGAGGGCAAGTATTTGATTTGTTTTAAGAAAAACAGTTTGAATTTATACACAGTAATTATAAAAGGAAAATTGCTATTGAATGCTGTAACTGTTGAACATTTCTTTTAGTTTTCATTAGTTTTTTTAGTGGTGACTAATTAATTTATTAAAGTACAAACATTTTATGCAATGATTCAGTTAATATGAGCTCTGCAAACTGCATGTACAATTATGTTAATACAATTTGAAAATTGCTGTTTAAAATAGTTATAGTAGCATATTTTTAGCATATCACATTACAGGACACTGCTGTCACTGCAGGACGCAGTGTTCAATTGTGTTCAACAGAACGCCGCAGCCACACAAACAAGTAAATTAGGTATTTCAGTATAACATAACTTAAGGTATAACTTAATGCTTATTTATGTAAACAAAATTTAATTCAACGCAGTACATATACATTCAATACTGACAATACAGTAGTGTATATGAATATGTTTTTATGAAGTTCAAAGCAGTCATGTTGTACTGTTTCTAAAGAATCATGACAATCCTTACATTTATGCATTTAGCAGACACTTTTATCCAAAGTGATGTATATTGCCTTAAAGGTATATATTTAATCAGTATGTATGTTCTCTAAGAATGAAACCCATGATCTTTGCACTGCTAATGCGATGCTTTACCACTTAAGCTACAGAAACACATTCACATTGACTGACATCCTTTCACCTCCCATCATCACTTTTACTAACATTTGACCTGTTCCTATATAATATACACGTGAACTCATAAAATATTTTATGGGAATATGCCAATTTATGACCAGTCATTTTTGAAAACAGTTACCCACAATTGCAATGTACATTGTATTTCTATTCACACTGTTTATTTTGATATGCCTCTCTCAACGCAGGACAATTTCCATGTTCGGCACCTATAATGTCATCTCACTGGTGGTGCTGCCTAACATGCTCATTGCTAAGATGAACAACTCATACCAGCTGAACTCTGGACAGTTGGCCTCCAAATGCAAGGTCTCATTTTTAGTATTTTTCCCTAAAATGCTACAAGTGGTCTTTATGAATTATTGAGTGTTTTGTGCATTTATGGAATATTTAAGTTATTAGTATCTTTGAGGTGCATTTTAACACTTCGCAAGAATTGTTGTAAGACAGGCTTGCTAACACGTCTATACCTCAACATGTTAAGTCTGGGAGCTGTTACATAAGCTACATTTACAGCCTGTTTCATTCCTGCATGTCTAACAATGAGGACTGTTATCTGAGTAAACACAATTCTGACTAAACACGCATTGTCCAATCAGGAGCTGAATTTTATTGCAACAAAAGCCAGTCTGGGAAACTGTCCCATTTGGCTGTTTCAACATGCTGCCTTCTGCCCAACTGGCCTTATGTTGTTCTGCTGTAAGATCACGCATACATTGAGTGGAAGTTTGTTTGCACCAGGCTGTGGTGAGCTACTTTGATGAAGGAGGAACATTACCTAGTTTTGCAGACATTAATAATACCGCACATGTGAGCGAATCCTTTTTTGTGGAATAGTACTTGTATTTCAAACATTGTTATATCCTAGATATACCCATGCTCTGTCCCTAGACAGAAAACATAAAACCAGAACATAACACAAGGGTGGGCTCCTGTGGTGAGAAAGCAACATAGTAATGCCCTAGCAACCACCCAGCAATGCCCTAGTAATCACCAAGGAACAAGCAACTGTATAGAAATGCCCTGGTAACCACCCACGACACCCTAGTATTGTGGTGGTGCATGTATCACTCAGATGTTTTTCACATCTGATGTAAAATATATGAAACACAAATGTAAAAATATAGAAGAATTCAGGTACACTTTCTGACAGCTGAATGAAACAATGTCCCAATTTATGCAAATTCACCCTAGTAAGTATTCCTGTTTTATGGCTAGCTAAACAGAAATGTAATTTCAGAAAACACTTTTCTGCAATGATTAAAATAAAACATATTTTTTGAACATAGGTATTTCAAATCTTATTAAACGTTTTATGTAATCAGTCACAAACAAAATAAGCATTCAGAAATTCTATATTGCTTGCCTACTAAATCGGTATAAGGATGTGATTTCATTAAAAATGTTTGGATTTAACGTGCAAGAGCTTGTTTCAACCATACCAAATCCCCTGACATGTTTCGTTCAGTTCAACTTCTTCCCTCTATGAGGTGGGCTCTACTGTTTCTTCAAAATCACTCACGCACATTCTCCCACACATTGCACACAGAATTCACAGTTTTGGGCTTTAAAACATGATTGTGTAAGACTGCCATCATTTATTTTTGAATTTCAAACCCATGTATCACCCATGTTCCATGTGCGTAAACTGCTTTCATGGAGGAGTGATAAGGAACACATTGTTGGGTTCCTCACAGGTCTTTTAAAATGTGTCATGTGTGCATTCCTTTAGTCGTCGGCATTGTAACTCATAGGGCTGCAGTACTTGTTCATGTTAAATGCTATAGATGCGCTAAATGAACAAAATAATGTGAACAGCTCCTTCTAATTAACCAGTATGACTATTTCAGCTACCCTGTATTACTTACTGGTGCATACATTTAAACAAGTAAAACTGTATGATAAAAGAATATGGGTGCTACGTTTGGATGTCCACACAGCTTTGGCCATTCAACTCAATTTTTCTATAGCGCTTTTTACAGTGTATACTGTAGCAAAGCAGCTTTACAGAAATGGAAATATTTTGGTACAAAAGAAAGGTATTTTAACCATAACATCAATTTTTTTATAAATAATTCTTACTGAGCTAACTACAGGTGATTGTGTTTAGATTCCCTAAGTTTGAATGATGTTTGTACTTAATGTATTCAAAGGTTTTAGTGTCCAAACTGTTCATTTGTCCACAATTTTCAGTGTAATAAGCCATTACAGAAAGCCACGATTGCTGTTGAAATGAATAATTCTACGACAATATTTTAAATAATATTTTTCTCTAACAAATGCCAGTTTATTTAAATAAAAAAAACAATAATTAGCCTATATGTTTCATGCATATTAATAAGTTACTAGAGCATTGCAAGCCATTGCAAATGATCATTCTAGGTGGTTATAACAGACTGCAATTATGTAGATGGTGTTAAAATTAATTACTGCAGTATACATCACACAATCACACTGAAAATGAATCTCGGTAGCATGCATCGAATGATACGTTCATTTATCAGCACATATTCATGCTTTAATTACTCTGCACCTTGTCCTGCCTTGTAGTTTGTATAACCGCAGGATCCCTGCTGATTGCTAATGCATTAATCTGCAGCCAGCCAGGCTCCTGCAACCTCTGTCTGGTGCAAGTCATCACGCTTTAATGAATGCGCATTATCAAACAGCACGGATGTCATGCTCTGTTACTAAACAGTGGGGAAAAAATCTGGCTTTTTGTGCCAATGAGAGAATGCATGGCAGTAGCAAAGTGCAAGGTGGTATATAACTGGAAATTGCATTAGTGGCAGTTCTAAAGCCAGCCATCACTCCCTAATGTTTGCGAGTGATGCAATAGCTGCAGTTTTGAAAGTTGCTGCTGGCTCGTCCTTTATTGGATATGCAAATTAATGTTAATAAATGAATAACCAGATTTTCACCTCCATCTGATATGTGATAAGCCCAAAACTGATTTCTCTCTTATTAAAGTAGAGGTGCAAAATATGCACATGCCAGTCGCATTCATCTTATTCCACCTCATCCAAGATTATATCACTACCTTATCTGGAGATATAGGAAGTCCTTGTAAATATCAAGAAAACATTGTTATTTCGAGATCACAGGATATGTCAGCAAAAATATGTCTGCACAGTTCATCTTGTTTGTGGTTTTCAGGAGGTCATCAGAAACTTGGTGAAGCCAATCCTGCTCGTGAAGTGCCACTGTCCCACTGTCCCAGCTTGCAGGACAGTGGCCCTCCTGGACAGAGCATTACCTTAGCATTAACGTACTGTAGTTTACTTATAAAAATACATGTTTTGTCTATAATAATACATTATTATAAAAATTAACTGATGTATTAGCTACTCACAGCAGCTTCAAATGAGTCTCATCTACTCAGATTTAGGCTCAGATCATAATTCAAAATTATATTGAATTGTTGAAATAGAAGAATACAGAATAGAGGAATTTCAAGAAAACTTTCTTTTCAGAGTGCTACTCTTATAACCATGCAAACCTTTAAACCACTTCCACATAAACATCATAAGTTCAAATATTCCCTGTAATTAGATGATGTGGTTTCTGCTCAGTTAATTGATATACATTCCTTTGTGACCCATTCAGGAACTGAAGCAGGACATCTCCAGTTTCTGCTATGAGGTTCAACCGTAAACCTCCACATTGCACCCACACTTACTCTTCCAGCAGTGAGACCACTCAACAGGATGAACCAGTTAAACCCGAGGAACAGGAAAAGGAGGGCGGTAGGGATGTAGGACATGAATGTGGGAACTGGGAAGTTTCCTCCAGATCCAAAGCCTCTACTCCCTTCATTCAATCTTACAGGAGAAGCAAAACATCTCAGTTCAGCGTATCAACCCTCTTTAAGTCCATGTCAGGTATGGATGGACAAGTAAGTGCCAGACCTGAAAGCAATGGCTTAGGAAAAAATACATCACAATCTTCCTCATTTCTCCGGACTGCATCGGTTTTCACATTTCTCCTCAGGCTCCCCAGCCACTCCCTGCCCCAGCTGCCCTGTTCCAGTCTAACTGCCTCTATCCTCTGACTCTTGGTCTTCAGTAATGACATATGCCAGGGCTGGAAGGGGCCCAGTGACAGTTTAGAGTCCTCTAGCTGGAAACAATAGGCATCTGTTACAACCCATCTGTAGAGGTGGTACGATAGCTACTGTAGGTAGATTTATGATTGCCTTAAATACTACAACTACTTTCACTTCACCATCACTACAAAAGCAGACTGCCACTGCTAATGCCAAACAGATAGCCCTGCCTCAAACATTGGTTGCTGTGTCAGGCTGGTTGGGATGTTACAGTGGGAGTAATCGTTACACTTTTTGGGTAAATCAGCTCACAAATGAATTACATGATAGTTTATATCAAACTGGGAACCTTTAATGTCAAGTCATGTTTGTTCCAGGGTAATACACTTGCCACGCTGACACCTAATATGACTTATTTTTGTTCTTCCTAAAGGCACAATATGTATGAATTTTGTATCCAAAGTATCCAAAAGCAACTTACAGTGTTATATTTTTTATATATTCATTTGTACTGCCATAGAAACCATGGCAACACAACAACTATCATGAAGAAGTTGTTGCGTCTAGCATGTCACTGTGTTGTTGTTTCGCACTGTAACGAAGACGATGGGACATAAGGATCCATCTGCAGTGTGTTTATTCGGATGTCAGAGAGGCAATAAGTACAAAACATCAGCAAATGGGTATATAGAAGGTTAGGCAAAATCAGAAACAGTAATCCAGGCAAGGGTCGAGGCAGGCGGCAAACAATCATAAACGTTAAACATACACAGTACAGGGCAAGTGGCAAACAATCCAAAAAGTAATCCAAAGTGGGGTCGAAGACAGGCAGCAAACAGTCGAAAATCCAATAAACAATCCAATCGTAACCAGGTGAATCAAACAGGGAGAAACACTCTGAAATGTACGCGGGAAGGTAATACACAAGATTGCAAAGAGTACAATGATCTGAATGCTTAAATAGCCTGCTAATGTGGGCCATGTGACAAACAGGAAATGATACATGGGTCCCTGTGACAAACAGGAAATCATACCTGGGTCCATGGGAAATGTAGTCCAGAAGTATCTAAATACTTCTTACGGAGGAACCTCCTCCGTAACAAGCACGGTCATCATGTTATTTGTTATCGGTTGCAGCAGGTTCTGTTGCCAAGTATAACTCTAAGACATGCAAATGTACGGGGGAATTAACCCAAGAAGAGTTTTCAACAAGAGAAATGAAACAAGGATTAATATTGGTTTTTATATGTTATACATAAATAGTAAGTCAGATTTTTTACAAATGCTGTGGGCACGTTCAAATTGACTTTTAGTATAATGGATTTGAAAACGTAAAACGTTACCCCACCATTTAATTAGATAAATAAAGTGACATGTACATGTAGTAATTTATCATTACTTGTGGTTAATTATAATAAAACAAAATCATGTGATCAAACGTAACGGTTATAAAACAAATATGCATCTTTGTAAACACTTCGTACTCTTCTTGTAATACTCATCTAAGTCTATTTTCTTATAAAGGGCACCATATGATTAAACTATGCTAAACACCTCTTATGCAGTTACTGTGACTATAATATATGTAAAGTATAATAGTTTACATTTCAATGTTAGCCGATGTTTCATTTTGCTAATACAATTGTGATCTAATATTTACAGTTTGTGTTGAAATTCACTATTTGGAGATGCTGCAAATTTAGGTTCTTGTACCTTGTGGTTGGGCTTTATCTGGCTCTTAAACACTGAATCTGTCACAAATAACAGTCCCATTATACATTTTCTTTGTGTGTTTTGCAAACTTTAACTTATTTCATCAGAGTCATTTATGTTGTTATTAACAGTAAATTAAAAAAAATCCCTTATATAAACCTAATATCTTTATTTTTTTATATATATATTTTTGACACAGGCATGTTTTGTTGCACTTCATAGAGAATTAACTCTATGAGATACAAATTAGCTAATTTTAATGATTTTTATTTTTCATTCCTTGTGTTTGTGCTCTAATACAGTTGATATCTGTGTGAGGTTAAAACTGCAATTATGCTGCTTTAAAAAGTGTTTCCATTTGCACACAGATAATTCTACAGCAAGATTAAAATTTTGCAGATTTTACTTTATTACAATGGGTTTCTGCCAGAACCTACAAAAAGTTACTTTATAAATGGCACTCTTTATGTTCCTGTTTCCCCTGGATGAATTCACTTCATATTTTGGATAACAGCAGAAAACTGAAAGCACTTTACAGATATAAAGAATGTTATACATATAAGCAGCACTTAAGCCCTGTTCACACTGACAGCAGTTAGCAGCAACAAAGTGGAAGTCATTCACTTTCAGTTACAGCCGGCCATTTCAGCCCTGCATCAAAGTTGAGCAGACACTTTTTCAAATAAACTAAAAATATTCTGCTGTCAGAGAAAGAATTTGCCACTGCAGGCACTGTTTTACAGTATGATGTAAACTACCATTTACAGTATGATGACTAAAAGAAGTAATAAACCGCCAACAACTGTCAATAGGTAGCAGATCCTAGGGTCCTACCCACATATTGCATCATTGGTTTGGACCAATGACAGTGAGGTGTTTATCAGCTGGCATGAAGTTTTCAGATGTTGTTCGAAATTACATCACACATTTGTCCTCAATTTCACTGGACGTATACTAGGGGCTTAAGTTGGAGCCAGCAGTGTTCTGGGAGGAAAAATCTTTGCAATTTACTGTGAATTCATGTTCTAGTCTGAATACATTCTGGCAACACCCACTTTTTCCAATAAGCCAATTCTTAATAGATTAAGTTTAATAACTGCCTAAATTTTTTCAATTGTAGAGAGTGTTATTAGTAAAATTGGTTAAAAATATGGTTTCATATTGGCTTTAAAGATCAGATTGTCCATGAGAGTTATGCAAATGTTACAACACCACTAACAGTGAACTAATTAAAGCAACTACAAATTTGTCCAACTGTCCCTTCCAAGGTCTCTTACCAAATACAAGGTGATTTTCTGGTGTGCTATTAAGTTGTGAATAGTATGCAAGCACAATTTAACCAGTGTTTATTCTCTGATCAGACCTAAACGTAACCCACCTTCACATATCCAAATGCATCATAATACTCAAAGATTTATGGTGTGAGTTTTTTTTATCATCTTTGAAAAGAGAACAGTAGACTTTGAAATGCTCTGGTGGATGTGCCAGTTGAGAGTGGGCAGTTTATCACGCTAGTGGTGAGGGCAGATCAGGGATGCTTACTGTTGCTGGGCGCGTTTCCTTGTGGACATGAAGGAGGTAGGCAAATACTGATGCTCTGGTATTTGGTACTGAGGTTCTACAGCTGGCTGTAAATATGCCTGCTTGATATGCATAACAGAGTGCCAGTAAGTCTGCTGTTACCACTGGAAGAAAAATATACAGCTCTATGCACGTTACATAAAGACAGAACTACATGCATCTAAGCCAGCAAGCTAATAAAGTCACTGTATGAAGTAGGGTTGGGGTGCAGAATCATAATTAAAATAGAGTAAATTAGCATGTGTTCTTTCGCTCAAAAATTACTGTAAGAGCATACGCAATGGATGTGTTAGAGCCTCCTTGAACTTTGTTGCCATAGTTGTAATGAGGGCTGTCACAATTCTAAAATCTTGGTAATGTTTATGTCAGCTAAATAAGTCCAGGTTAGCATGGAGAGGCTGTAAGTTACTGTAAATGATTTTACCAGAGTAAATAAGGAGTGTCAGGCATGTTGTGAATAACAGTGCCTATTAAAAGTGCTAGGCATTGTATAAGATAACATTTTCTTTAGATGTGAAAATTCTCTTCACATGCATGCATGAATTACACCATTTACTAAAGAAAACATGTGGTGCTTGCCCATGCAAAACTCACCACCACAATTCAAAGGTGCTGTGGCTGGTTGCTAGGGTGTTTTGGGTAAGTTGCTTACTACGAATTGAGCAACAATGATGGTGATGCTTAGCAAACACCACTAATAAAATGGTTTGTAATGTCTGCCTTCTAGAGAAATGTTGTAAATTTCCAATTTTTTATTAAGTTGAAATCATATACCAAGCCTGCACAAAACATTCTGAGGTGGATGTTGTCAAGTAGTGAAGATGTTGATGGGCTGCAGGAGGTTTGGGGTGGACTGGGAATTCCTAGAGGATGAAAGGGAGGAGTTTGAGGTGAAGATTACAGCTGGGGCCGAGTTGATTGGCTGAGAGGAAGAGATGACAGATGACTTCACATCAACAGAATACGATACAACTGTCAGATCTCAGCAGTCTGTATAAAGATCTAAATCTGAAAAAGCAAAACAACACAATTTCATGGTGACTATCAAACTGCTGTGGAGCAGTGTATACTGCATGCCTGACTGCAACACCCTCTTGTGGTGAACCAGCACGAGAACCTTCCTCTTAAATGGTCTGCAAAATACATCAAACCTTAATCCAATTCATTCTTAATCTAAATTTGGTATAATTATTGTTCTTTTCTTCAACGACTCCAAGATGCTTGATGCAAGATGAAGAAACCTACTTGCTACCTGAAAAATGACGTGCAAGTGTACTTAAGACAAAAGCTGTTTAAATGCAAAAGGTGGTCACAGTTCACTTGTAGTTAATAGAAGTTAACTGTTGTAAATAGATTTTATCAATCTATTTATGAAAGCATCCTCACTTTACAGCATTTTTACACATGCTTAAAACTTTTCATAGTATAGCAGCTTTGCAGGGAGGTTTCTTCATGAGGTTGCCATAGTTCTTCTGCGTAGAGCATTCACTTGTCAGACTCCTTGTGCATAAACAAATCTCACAGGATTACAACAATTAATGGCAAAAGCAATGTTTGAAAATGTAAACTGATATTTCCACCTATCACACCAGAGCAAAAATATAAACTGTCTTAAAAACATTTTTGGGGTTAAAATATAAGACATTTGCAAGATTTGTGTGTGTGTGTGTGTGTGTGTGTGTGTGTATGCATATGTATGCTATATGTTTGTTATACACAACAAACCAATACTCTCAAAACAAACCAGCATACTCTCAGCTGTGACTGGAGGACAACCGGATGTCTCACCAGTATTCGTCAGTCTCCTCTATCTTATAGATGGTGATTCTTCCCTTCATGTCCTGGGTTCTTCTCCTGGATCAGGAACACAGCTTGGACACTCTTTATTCAGTGAGTGCATCTGTCGGCGACTCCTTATACACATACACAAATTCTTTGTTTGTTTATTACACCTTTTCCTTATTAACTACTGACAAAGGGTAGACCCGACCTTGTACTAACTAGTTGCTCCTGTTAAATTTGACACAGACCATGGTTTCTATATCATTTCGTTTAACTGGAAAGATGTTAATTCAGTGTTTCATCAGCTGAATGATTGACCCCAGGATAGTACAAAGTACTGATATAAAGTTCTGACGAGATGGGGGGGCATCTCTGATGTCTGTTGATGAGGATTTAAACAATCAGTTTGTTGCCAGTAAGTTGAATTGTACTAAATGTTTGTGCACAACAGGCTCACTAGCTTAACATTTTATTAATAGCAAATTATTGGAATGAATTGTTTGTTGCTTATTTGCTGTTTGGATCTTATGCAGCAGCCTTCTAAGTCAATATCCTAACAACGTAAGCATTAGGCAGCTTACTAGTATTTGAAATAGACACTAAATATTCAATAAATACTGTGTACACTTAATTATGAACTGATGGATTTCCGATATCTGATGAGTAAACATACAGGGATATTTTTAATAGATCCTGCAGGCATATAAGAGCTGACAAATAAACTGACCAAGTACAATCACCTGTTGTACATAGACTTCTATTGTTTTTATTCACAGCTACTATGAATACTATAATCTAACTGTAACCCACATTCTAACCAAACAGGAACGTTTGCTCACTGACACACACAATGAAAATTAGTTTTTTTTTTAAATTAAGCTAATGAAAACTGGGCAGGGAATTTATTTTTTAAGTTTTATTTTAAAAACTTTTCTTGCCACACATCAAACCCCTGATGTGGTATAGCTCTGGCTCTAAAGCCTTCAGCACCGAGCCAGTTTGCCTGACCCATCTGCAGCATAAGGCAGACAGATATGTCAATAAACAGTTTAAACTAAATCGCATTATATATATTCAGTCACCTTCTGGTCCTTAGAAGTTGTCTTCCGTTCCTCTCTGAAAACAAATTCAAAACTTAGTTTGTAAACAAGCTTTATTCTAGGAAAAAACAGACAGGAGAAGCCTAGGACAGGACAAAGAAGACCTCTGAATGCGTTTCTCTGGAGCATCATAGTCAGTGTCCTCACTGCAATTGTTTTGGTATTTTGGCAACCTGCAGAACACGAGTGCACAATAGTTCATACTGCAGCACATACCAGAACTATAGTTGTAAGAAAACAACAATCTAACAAATGGGCAACTTGTTTATGGTTTGGAATAGCTGAGACTGCATACCACAAAGCCTGTTTTACTAACCCTGACATACCACATCATCCATCAGATAGTTCTTGATTTTATAAGTGTGATGTGTAGATGTCCACTACGTTTGGCCTCATAAAAGCATTTGTCTCCACCTTATCTGCTGTTTCCTATAAAACATACATTAAGTTTTAAACATCTCTTGTAAACTTTAAGTCACTTCTGTTGCTATGCAAGAGCATGAATACAAACCTTGGGATCCTCCAAATGTTCCACATACTTTTCAAAAGAACCTTCAACATACTGCAAAACACAGTAACACAGAATCAATAAAATAAACATAATTGTTACACAAATGACAGGTTTCTTATGCTATATGATTCTGCAGATGCTTTCCCCTAGTAAATACCACTAGAGAATATCTTGATGTCAAAGATCTGGATTTTAATGTTAAAGTTTAAAACAGTATCTACATTGTTTATTTAGCAAATGTTATTTTAACTTTTGTACTCCATTTTATTTATGGAGTAAATAAACCCATTCATTTTGCTAATAAATGGGTGTTATAGTGGGCAATACCAAGAACAAAGAACAATTCTCCAAGAATGAGGCTCTGCTACAGCTCTGCTCTCTTTACAATTACATTAGATCTTCATTTTAAGTTTCAAGAAGCCTATGAGTGAACTCTACATGCAGACCTACTGTTTTTAAGACGATTCATGGTTTTCTTGAACAATAATTTGGTCCTTTATAGATAACTGTCTCTAAATTTTTTGCTGGCAAATGCCTGTGTAAACTATACTGAATATTTTGATGCTGTTTCTAAAACGCTTGTCTTTAAAGAATCCACACGGTGGAGCCAAAGCTCGCGATGAGAAACGAGATCTTATTGCGTGAAAGTTTAAAAGTGTTTTATAGGTTAATGAAAACAACAAGGTACTGTATAAAAGAATCCCAATTAAACATTCCATAATATATAAATATACTATGGGTGAATAAGAGTCATATCCTTTGAACAATTCATTAGATAAAAATTAAGACTAATATTAACATTAAATATTTTTTTCCATATAGACAACACCCCATAGAATATAATAAATGTCCTGACAGAAATATGGTTATAGCTTAACCTTTTGAAATTTTAGATAAGCAGGTAGTGTACAGCTTTAAAAAAGGAAATTAATTGTGAAAATGGACATGTTGTCAAGTATTATATCTTAACTATAAGGTTTTGAATCAAAGTCCAATTACAAAACCATTGTTTTCTCAAGCAGTAGTTTTGTATGATAGTTTTAAAAACCAATTTCTTTTATTGGACTAAAAACATATTATTTTAACAGGTTTTGGGTGCACAAGTAAATTGGATTTGTACAAGAAACACAATAAAATCCACACTGTTACATGAAGGCAGGAATTATATAATAAAGGTAGATTTTCTTTTAAAGATTTTTAAGATTTTCTTTTATTAATTTATCAGATAATTACAGTTTGTTAGCCAAAACTGAAATGTTTGTTACATTTCAGGTGTTACATATCATGAATAGGGTTTGATGGCAGGTTCCTGTTGTAATAACCTCCTTTCCTTGGGCAATAGCAGTGGAAGTGTTCAGTATTTTTGTAGACAAGATTTTAAAGATTTTAACTATACAGAAATGCACTTTTGAAAAAAAACCCATTATTTTAAACCAGTATTATTAAAATACAGTGATTATTATTATTCTCTAGTTATATTGTTATTTTGGTGTTTTGAGTATCTGTGATATTCAGTCCTCAATGAGGACATACAGTAAAGTGAGATTATCTACTGTGTGATGCTGCATATTTGCCTAAAAGGCCTTTGACACTGGGATCTTTGTGCTATCTGGTGTTATCCCCCTCCTTCATCTAATGGATGGTCAAACACTCCAGGACTCAATCCTTGTAATGAAAATACTGCATTAATTTTATTTTGTGATGTGTCATTGTAATTCAAGAGATGTTTTTAATCTTCAGATTGCTCCGGCACAAGCCATTTCCAAAATATTTGGCAGTAGCCCATCTCGCCCCACACGGGCGTATGCTCCTTTTATTGAATGTTGTTTGTCAAAGGTGGACATTAAAAGCTCCCCTTTATTTGAATAAACTATTCATGTTTTTAAAAAAAGACACTGTAAGAATATGTAAATTGAAAAGCATTTAGCTCACACATAGTCTTCATATCTGAATGTTGTCCATTATGAAGTGCATCTGCTTTACTCTTTGTCATGCCATCTTGTCTTTATTGACAGCTTGCATACTCCTGTCTGACAATGAGGCAGTGCTGCCCCAGTCTGTGTTTACCAGCTGAGGTTCAGAAGGATGTGATGGACCATGCATACAAGATGAAAAGGCAAGGTGATTCTTCAGAAGCTCTGTACACAATAGTAATTTTAGAATAACAGCAATACTTTAAAGAAAATGTCAGAACTGTTCTTACATTAAAATTCAGACCAGAGTTTGTCTTTAAACCCCCTTAATTTAATTGTGTTACTCAATCAACATAAGGTTTTTTAAAAATCTTTATTTTATTGAGATACATAAAGCATTAACATTATAATCTTCCTCCATATAACAAGCATGCTAGTTAGTTGTTGTTGTGTTGACTTCTATGAAATGTTTTGCAGCTAGCGACATTTTTAAAAAATGCATTTATCAATGGGTGTTTAGTTAAACAGGATAAATTAATACCAAACATTGCTGTTGCTGCTCACTAGTTTTGTGTTTCTGTTTATCTAAGTTCCCTCACTACAGCACTTAGCTACACTACAATAAAATTCCTACCGAGGGCTCACTTGGTCACCTTGACATGTTGTTAAATTGCATTTGTATGTTTTGTTTCATAAACTATGTATCTATATTTCCCACTAGGCACTTATGGGACTGCTTTTAATGACACTGCTGATTGGCTCTCACTGTAATGGCAGACATCCACTGGCTTCTGCAAACACCACGCTAATCTGACCTCAAAACATACAGCAGAGCAACAGCATAATTTGATTCATAGCACATTGTGCTTACACGTTCCAAATCTACCTTACGCCTGTGATATTGAAACACCTCTGTGTTTGCTGGAGATGCACTCCAGAACCAGAAGTTGGACAGTGTTGGCCAAATGAAACCTCTCAGAGTCACTGTACAAGCCCATTACTCAAACAATCTTTCCATTTCTGCACCCAACATCGCTGCGCCCTGGCCTTCCACATGCAGCAAGGAGGGAGGTGGAATAAACTGGGGAAACAAATATGCATCGTATAAAAGTAGATTGGTTTGCTGTCTTTATATTAAAGGTAAAAGGAAGAAAGGTGTTTTAGCTGAGTCAGAAATCAGACTGTATGATCTTTAAGTGCCCTTAAAGGTCTCCAGGAGTCCCCCATAAAAATCTTTTATGCAGAGATTTGCTAGGATTTTCTTCAGTTTATTTTCAGGCTGTTATAATTGTGGAGCGCATAGAATGTCAGAAATTAACCTTTTTTATTTAAAGGGTAATATTTACCCACTGAAACTGATTTTAGAGGATTTTTGATCTTTTATGAGGGCATATTTTTTATCTAAACTACATAATCAAGTCAATGGTTGTCCATTTACATCAAATACTTCTGTTGAATAAAATATTAGAAATACATTCTGGTTCTTAACTATTGATTGTTTCTACAAAATGAAAGACAGAAGTAACAATACACAATAGAAACACTACTAAAACAGTTTGTTATAAATTTCTCTGTTAGATTATCTTGCTCTGGTTTCACAGTTGTTTTATTTTGATTGCTGCTTCCTGAATGAGTTTTTTTTTTTACTTTTAAACACTGCATTTGGACAATCTTGTCACTTGGCAAGTTGGCTTTGAGCACTGGTAAATTTATGGCCCTGGACACGAAAATTCAACATCCTTAAAAATCTTTGTATCCTTAAAAATAAATCCTTAAAAAAGTGTGTAATTGCATTTTAATCTTTATAACAATGATGGTTGTTATGATTGTGCAGGACAGAAAGGTGAGGGCAGAAAAGCAGCATATACTTTATGTATGTAGGAGAGAAGAATGACTCATTTAAGTCAGTTTCCTAACAACTCTCATGAAAATTTTTCAGTTAATTGTTCTTGGGGATCATGTGTAGCGCTGAGCAGTTGTCAACTATTCAAAGACACACACTTTTAAACTTTATAGAAATGCAGATGGAGATATATTCTTACTTAACATACAAAAATTTCACCCAGACACCATACGCACAAATTCACTTCACACATAGCTGATTTGTGTTCCTGAAAAAACACTTAAATGTCTGTCCATTTATGGATACAGGTCACTCCGCTGTTTCTTTGTCACTGTGCAAATATTTAAAGAGAATTCTTCATTGGCGTTTGGATTGAGCCATCCCCTCTTCTGAGTGCTGCTCTGACACGTGTTTATGTGTTTTATCCCGTCCCCAACTCTTTGCTGAACAGACACTTTTATCATGCTGCCTGGTGAATTTTTTAACAGATCTCATGGCCGCTTTTGCCTTTACGATTGCCAGGTTCACCAATTTACTGTAATGGACTGAGGTAGCAGGACTTGAGGGTATTACAAAGGATTCTGAAAGTGAAAGGAGTGAGTGAATTAAAAATAAACAAGGAGATATAAAACTCTTTATTGGGAAGAGCTACAGATTAATATTTCATAAGGGCTGAGTATGTCCTGAGCCCTCTTTACAAACAGTGTGCTTTGTGTCATATTTTGACATGTTGAACAACGTCACATTTTCAGATCAGATCATAATTATTGACCTAATGGTAATTGTTTTATTTTTAAATGACATAGGAAAGTAACCAGAGAGAGACAGGGTGAATGGAAACCAAACATAATTTTCAAACCTCCGTAACCTGCATCAGAACAACAGTCACGTAATTACTACTAAACCACAATTTTGAGCAATGAAAACAAAACTGAAACTACCAATGAAAATGAAATTACACAATTAACACATTTTCTATGTGGTTTACTATGATTTTTTAATGTAAAATCTTAAAAATATAAAAATGATCAATTTGGGGGGAAAATCCAACAAGATAAGATCACAAAGTCAGTTTGTATAAATAACTGTTGTTTATAAATTTGTTTCTACTGAACTTATTGTACGACTGTTAGAATTAGTGACATCAGCATGGTAGTTGTGTCACTATAAATGAGTGTTTTCTAATGCAAAGGTTGCGCAGACTGCACAGGCACGCAGGATAATTAGCGGCAATGACAAAGGAGCAGAACACTGAGGCGTGCTCTAATGCTGCGCTGGTGCGGGACAGGCATGTGCCCCCATAGCTCTAGTATTGCCCCATTATTAATGAATGACCTTTGCTGATGTTAAAGGGTTTGGGAGCTAAATTAACGTCTGTGTTCATTTGTTGCTGTCACATTCTTTTCTGAACTTTATATGGTGTGTGAGAGATTGCTTTTTTCCGAGGGTAATGCTATTAACTTATATTTACTTAAAGGCATGATGAGTTTAAAAGCATGATTGATGTCTCCATGTGCACTATTTATACAAGAAACAACATGCATTAATAGGAGCTGCGGGTTTTTCCTGCATAATTAGATGCGTGTTGGGGTCGTTCTGTCCTCCACAGCCTTTTCCATGGTGATCGTTTGTGATTGTTTTGGTTATTGTTGTTTACAGCAGGCGGGTATTCAGGAAGTGTAAACGATGGCACACATCCTCCTGCGTCTGCCCTGAAGCCCTCTACAGCCAGCCAGCCAGAGCTTACTCCTGCCTCACTTCAAAGAAAGAGGGAAACATATTCAACTCTGCACAGTTTCCTGCATGCACAGTTTCCTACAGAGTCTTGTTAAAATCGTGTGTAAAAAAGGCACTTCAAAGGACCAGGGCTGCTGACTGTCTCGAATGCACAGAAAGAGTTTTTACTGGCCTGCTCTAGGTTATTAATCTCAACTGCACCTCAATAAATCCTAATTAGTCTGACAAAGAAAAAGTAACAAAATCTTAAAACTGATCTCCATCAGGAATGTCCCTCTGTAAATCACCTGTAAATAGCCGCTCCGCATGCTTTTTGTTGGATTATTGTTTACATATAAAGACATAAGCGTTAAATGTAGAAGACCTTGAAAATACATATGTTCACCAAAAGTACTGAGCATTGAGTCTGTCTAAACTAATATCTTGCAGCTGAAATGACTTCAACTCACAATGTCTTTTTTGCACCAGAGATGGGTATAAATTAATGCAAATGCATTTAAAATAAATCAAGAGCTATAAGAAAACAGTACTATACTTGGGTTTATCACATTTGTTGTTATAATTATGCTCATGTATGCTGCAATTATATAAAGTGTACATTTATAAATGCCCTCTCATATAGATTTATAGATGTCCACGAGAGAGTCATTCAGCTGTAGCCATTAATGTTGGTTGACACAGGTTGATATATAGTTGATACAGGAAATCAGTAGCGCCACACCAGACCAAAAAGAGGTTGACAAAGTATTTTATGTATTTTGAAAACAAAGTAGCATTTTGTAGGGATTAGGTGTCTTTCTCAAGGCTCAAGCACTTCAGTTAGGCCACAACCTTTTCAAACCATAAAACAATATGTCTTTGTGAAAAAGTAAAAACTATAGCATGTTTAGCTCTTTGATATGTCCCATCCCAACTTCCTGTTTTTTCAGGAAAGATGATGTCAATGCTTTTCAGTCTTTAAAATAAGTGAAATATGCAGAGAAAACAAAACAAAACCCACTTATTCCAGATGTATTCTTTAAAAATACATCCCTTGCAATCTTTATTTGTACATTTATTTTCCTAAGATATTTTTATTGGAAGATTAAACACTGAAAATTAAGAATAGGATTCATTTTAAAGTTTGACCCTATCACAGGGGTGGTGTATAAACTGAACTGGAGGCAGTGTGTATTTTTTGCCCCTGCTGTACATGGAGCTCTCATTCCCTAAATGTTTATATTTATATCTATTATTTATATATATATGCCTGAAATGGCTGTTTTTGAGATCATTCCTTTTGCCTTGGGGGAGGAAGTGTTTTTTGAAGCGAATAAAAGCACTTCCTTCTCTCACAAGCCTGGATTTTGTTTATTCATGTCGTGAGAAAGTTACCGCGTTGTAATTCTTTTTCCATAATTAGGTTGATGACAGGAAACTCAGACTAAATAAATTGGTGTATAAATGGTGTAATCTGGTAGGGGAACATTGTAAAGCTGTTGTACATTTCCGAAGACTTGCTTTTGGCTTAAAAGGATATGTTAGTGTTGTCTGTTATCTTCATCAATGTTTCTCTGTTACAATCCTCCAAGTGTACCGCTGTTGTAATTGTTTCCGTACCGTAATGCAGCACTCTTTGACTGACCTGTTTCCTGTGTGTAATCAGGCAGATCTATTGAACACTGATCACTAAGGTTTCGTCTAGAATTGTGTCACGATTTAAAGCGCACTCAAGTGGTTTCTCCTTGTCTGATTGGTCTAAATCAGAGTCTCTGTCTGATTCGCTGGCGAATATACATTGATCAATGTTGCACATCTATTTCTTATCAGATTTTGCTTAATTTAACACACTATTGATTGCCATGCATCCTGGTTATACGAACAGAGCTCTACAACTGTGAAAGCCTTTGCACTTCATATTGTGTTTCTTAATAGACATGTTGGAAAAATTCCATCAGCTTTGAGACATCACCCTGTCTTGGGCTGAATTTACATGGCAAGGCCTAAAGCACAAATCAGATTTGAGAATGTGGACACCTCCTCCGCACACACAGTTAAGTTTATCAAATCAATCAAGTTTGACTAATTTTTATAAAAAAAACATCATAATGTTTGAACGTAGAAAAAAATGTTTTTTCCATTTTGTTGCAGCAGATTAGTAAGGGCTTTTCTGTTTAAAATGACAGTGTCCCTCTGCCCACAAACTATGTCCAGAAAGAACTGGAACAGTGGGTAAAGCCCCATCAACCAATGTCTGCACCAGTCTTCACTGATGCCTGTGTCTTGTTAAATATTTAATTAAAAGCGTTTCAGAAACAGTAATCTTATCCTTTGCTGTGACAACAACTTCCGCTCTTATACTTGCCAGTTGATTTTCTGGAACATGGATGCAAGAAATTGCTCCCCATTCAGATGAGAGGTGAGGTCAGGTGAGGTGTTCAATGGGTTCATTGGGTTGACTTTTTCCTATGAAACACAAAAGGAGATATGCTATAAAATGTTATGCTGTGTTTTTCCATATCATGAAATTGCATTCTCATCACTGGCTGTTAAAGTTACTTTAAAATGGAAATTTTGACGGTCTTTCCGAAACAGCTTCTGGAATGAGAAAAGAAATGGACAGGATTTTATTTCATCCTTTGAAAATTGATTGAATTGTTGGACATTGTAGGAGTAGAAACTGCCTGCTGATTGGACAGTCAATATACTCCTGCCCTCGATGAGAGACATGTCATTAAGAGAAGAGATGTCATTTTATGGGGGAGGGGAGGTTAATATTTGATAAAAGATTACGATGGCACATGAATAAAAAAAATATATCCTAGATGGATAAATCATTTATATTAAACACTGCAATATTCCATAAAATAATATCAATAGTATATTTATGGTATATTGATTTCATAGTGACTTTCATGGTGAAGCTCAGCTGTAATTTTATTGAAACTTTGTATTAGGTATAAAAACAACCTTATACTAACAAGACATTTAATCAGCCTGTTTAATTCTCAATTATTTTAGCATGGATAGTTGTTTTTTGAGGTGTCTTATCTATCCTAGGGCACCAGGGCCGACACCGTGAGTTGGCTATGGGGGACATTTTTTTATTTACATTTGACAAGGCCTCATATTATAGTTGGCATGTCATGGCATCCAAAACAACCCATCTGTAAAACACACACTTTTCCCTGTGACCCTCCCTCCATGTTGCTGCCTTATTTTAAATTCAACATTTTTGCTTCTTCAATGAAAAGAAAAAGGAAAAACAAAACAGACGCATGATTCCCAGACATCTTAACCCAAGTGTAAATAGGATGCTTTAGGTACATTTAGATGTTCAGAAAGCACTATTAATGCTCTGTGTGACACTTTATATGCATGCATTGTTCAGCACAGGGTCCACGGCTGTCAGTAGGTCTGTGGTTTGGCTCTGGCGTTGTCTTTGCATCCTCTTCCTCTGCAGGGACAGACGGCAAGGACGCACACGTTAACACTGCACTCAAACGCTTTCTGACAGCTCTGGCATATGCCACCCGCTAATTACAGTGCCAGTCCTCCCCCACTGATGTTTACTTACCCTTCACTGCTTTATCTGGATTAGCCTGACGAGGCTACACACACACACACACATACTTTCAGTCATGGGTGCAAAGATCAATGTCTCTCCTTGAACCTAAAATATTCTAACACACATCCATTTTTCCAACAAACACAAAATCACTGACACACATTGCAAGCTTTCTTATTTTTATACTGCTGGTCACATAATGAATTCAAAGACTTTTTTCATGTTTTAGGCTACAAAACAATGGGTATTTTAATGTTTTTCCCAGTGGAAGGAACTCTATACTTCCATTGTAAGTGCATTGCCCTAAACACAATCTTCGCTGGTTTCTGCTAATTGAGAAATTTGTTAAATGTATTTTCTGTGGTGCTCACAGCAGGGCACAGATGCTTTTGATGCAGTATAACATATAGTTACATAACATATAGTAAGTGGTAAGATCCAGCATAGAGCAGATTTACTTGTCAGCATCACTGTTCAGATGACACAGGTTTAATTTACATGTAAAGAAAGTCTTTTTTATGACTGAAAAGTGGCCAGTGTCAGTTTTGGCTTTGATGCCATATGAGCCATTCATCCTAAGCATGGGCCAAATGTTCCCATAAAACTCCTTAACTGGAGGAACAGTATATATGTGTGTGTGTTTCTGAGAGGAGCATCAATAATAAATAAAGGCCTGTAAGGATCTGTCTGCCAGACACACAGTATTAGCAGATGGTCCTGAGAACTGAGCTTCAGTCACCACGGCGACACAAGCAGATGTCACACACTCACACCTTTTCAATAACAAGCTACTTTTCTCAATCAGTCGCAGTAATGATGTATCTGCTTTGTAGCACAGTACATATAGTTAAATACTGGTATTTAGCACTACATAATTCCCTTCAGTTATATATATAAGTGTGTTGTAACAGAATCATACAAGCTGATAATTATACAATTAAAAATATATATTTCTCCCTTAAAAGCTTCAATGTAGTTAGATACGTTTTTTTAGTAGCTTATTTTGTAGCTAACAAGCCATACTTTTTTAAAAAACAGTTTAATTATAGTTTAACCATTTCAAAGCATGAGTAGCATTCCAAGCTACATTTTCAAGGTAGTTTTCTTAACACTGGACAACACCAAATGTTTACTGTTAGTATGTTTTTCTGTCTAGATTTGTTTGTAGAAGTGTGATCTCTCGCTCTCAGTGGGTTTTTTTGTAACAAAGAACAACATGTTTTCCTGCAGTTCTGCTTCACTTACAAGGAAAACTAAAACAATCCATCAGTTGTCAGGATCACTGGACCAACTGTGGGAGAACTAAATGGATCTTGCATCTGGGAGTCTTCCCTCATGTTTCAGAGTGTCGTCCTGAGTCTGCACTCGTGTTCTCGTATACTTTGAAGTGGAACTTGTGGAAGTGATTCAACTTGTATGAGAATTCATCACGCCTCACAATTCTTTAGTAGTCTCTTGTCTGTCAGTGTAACAAAGTGCAGTGCTTGTCCTCTAAGAAAAAAACACAAATGAAATCATTTCAAAACATCAATTCTTTTTCACGAAGAGCAGATTTAGTGAGATTAAATACAGAGCAAATGCAATTTAAACATTATTGTTTATTTTCTCAAGAGCAAATTACTTAAGCAATGCTGTTCACTTGCATGTTTTAGTTCATATATTTTTTTAAACATCATGTATATGTGTGTATATATGTATATATATGTGTATGCATGTACATATATATATAGTTTTATAATAGTTGTATTCAGTACACTAGAAAATGTAATTAAAATCTAACTTGTAATTCAGTATTTGTTCTAATGCAACATATATGACAAGCTCTTTGTTCAACAACATCTCCTTAAATAACGTCTGACAAAAACTGCAATCTTTTAAACTCACGGACCAAACAAACACAGCTGCTCGCAGCACTAAATAATGAAACACATCTGGCAAGAAACGGCGGCATTCAGTGGACATAACTTGCAGAGCTGCTGACCAGCATTATCGCCCGCAGACATCTGAGGCTGCCCCGCTTTAAAACATTACTATTTACAGCGCGGCGGCACCGAAATAAATAAATGTGTTAATATGTTGGGAAGGCTTGTTGGAGAGACCGCTGGTGCTGTTTGGTTTTTCTGTGATGATGCCATTTATCACGCGCTGACAGCCCGTTTGTGAAGTGCTGTGCTACGCGGTCCACTTCAACTCACCGTCCCGCCGTCTCAGCTCTTTGGAAGAATGCATCAACTGGACGTCACGGTGCAGCGCACATCGCCCGCGGGACTTCCCGGGCGAAAAACCCTCAGAAGAGTAACTGGGGAGATTCTCCACACTCTTCACACGTTGATAACAACTTTTAAATGTTACGCTGTTTACCTGCTTTCAGCATTGTTCTGTCCAAACACTGACGACGAGTAAAGAACGACAGATGCACCCAATGTTTTAAAATCCATTTATTTGTATTTATTAGCAGTCCTGGCTCATTTGGTGCCTTAGGTAAGATAACGCATAAAAAGGTATAGTTCTTGTTATATTTAACATATTTATATTTTTCTTTACTGTATAATTACATAATTACAGTTACATTAATTACATTAATATACAGTTCTTATAAATAAGTACAGTTCTTGTACATAAGCATACAGTTCAATTTTACAGTACACATAATATAGTTAATGTATACCTGCTGTCCCTGTATCTTATGTGTGTGCCTGTACCTTTCATTTTATGACCTAATTTTATGTCCTTCATATTAATTTCCTGAAGAGGAGGAAATCCTCTTCCCGTTTATTGTTTCAATCCAAACATTTATAAAGGGTGAATGCAAACAAAAAACTAAACCATCCACAACTCTAGTTATATTTTTTTAAACACAACACAGACTACAATTTTTGTTTGTATTAATATACTAAGCAAAATTACTACTGTATTTGACAGCCAGGCATTTTCATTGAATTTTAAAGAGCTGCTTTAACATTTTGTGTTTCACAGGGAAAGGTCATTATGGGGTTAAGTGACATGATGGTGGGATGTGATATGACTGACCTGACCAAATGTAGACATAACATTTTTTTATATGCCACAGCATTTGGGAACAAAACACTTTTACCTTCATAATCATGCTGGGTGGCAACTGGGTTGCATTGAAAGTCCCCTTGTCTCAAAATCTGAGGGGGCAGGTTTCCATTCGCATGACGTTCCTGAAACCTACACATGGTGTTTCATCCAGTGTTTCCATGCAGATGTACTATGAAAAGAGGGAATATTCTGGTGACCTTCAACTTTTTAACGTGAATGTGTGTGCGTGTGGGTTCAAGCAAATAGTACAGGTAGTGATTTATAATTTTCAGTGTTGTGAGATGCGACTTGACATTTTCCTGCTGTGGCATAGCCCAGTTCTGGCTCCATGCTTCATTACATGAGCCTCCCCACACGATTCCCGACCCAGTAAAATAAACCTGCTCACCTCAACTATGAGTGAACAAGCACGTGTGGATCTGTCTCGGGGGTGGGCGACTTCATTGTGCTTCACTATTCTCACCCTCCCCAATATTTCCATATGGCCAAGATGCCACCGCTCCAGTCAATCCTAAATACACCAACGGGGCTTACAGTGACTTTCATGCTTACCTGGCAAGATAAAGGAAACTGATAAATAAGTAAACAATCACATCTGTGAGTGCAAATGCTTGACATTTGGCGCGATGTCCTATGGCCCATTCGCACAGATCATATGACTAACACTGTGTCATACATGCGATTGCTGCGGTCATAGTTATTTAATGATGACAAAAAGAAATCACTTCATACAATTACAGTAACTGTTCCTATGTCACAAACTTTACAAATGAAGAAAATACAGTACAACCACAAGGATCCGGTCTTTAGCATACAGTAATACCTTTGCAAAACGACAGTCTCTGCAGAAATGCATTACTCTTAATTAGCATTTCTTTGTAAACAGCATTAACCCCCATCATTTGCCTTACAGGAAAATCTCTGTGGTGCATTTCCACTAACAGTCGCAAACGCAGCAATTTGTTGCAGTTGTTTCTTGTTATTACTTGAGTTCAGACAGATGGAGAGAGAGAGAGAGAGAGAAAGAGAGAGAGAGAGAAAACATTCCTAGACAAACCCACATCCAGACACCTATTATTCACTATTATCTTTTAACAATGAAATTTACAACTCTTTGAATTGTCTTTAATGCAGCCTGGAGGTAATATCCCATGATTCCCCAGTTGACAGCCACTTAAGTGAGCTCTTTAACCCTCTTTCAACTGTCTTTACTCATCTATTCTTTCATTTTACAATAACATACTCCGACTTTAACAGCCGACAACAACCTGTGTTTGGGTTTTATTTAGCCTTGTAGTGGTTGGTAAGGTGTGCTAGTGTGTGTGTGTTTTGCTTGTAACATCTTATATGTACTAGGAAACAACTGTTGGCACAAGTGGAAACAAGTGCTGGCTTTCATGTAAAAATAAATCACTATTTTGGAACAAAAAGAAAAGAAAACAAACAGGAAGACCAACAGGACATACAATTTGACAGAATTTGCTGGAAATTTCCTTGAGGTGCTCCTTACTAAACCTATTGTAAAACATCATAGTCTGTATTTAATAACAGTATATACAAACTGTTACATTTTGGTTGTATAATAATTATACACAAAGTGTGTAAAAAAACATTATACAGACATAATTATACAGATAGTTTCAGGGTATGTTATCTTAATTTGGTTTATTAATAAACCACTTAGAAACATTGAAATTCAAGACTTTTACCACATCAATTGTTTTGAGAAAATAGACAATTGACATGACATATGAATTAGTAAATGCTGTATCCTGTAGTGTGATATGCTATTTTTATGCAGTTTATGCCGTCATGTTAATTGACATGATTTTGTTTTACATTTTTAAAACATGTTTTAGTGTACATTCAAAATTTGTACTAATAAAATGTCATCTGTCATATTTAAAATGCAAAGAATGTTAAAAATTACACATAAATGATTTCCAGATGCAATAAAACATTTCCTTTATACTATATATTCTTGTCAAACATTAATTGTAGTATAATCCTAATGAAAAAATGTAACGTTCAGCTACCCAAATGTAGATCTGTTATAAAAATCCTGATACCCACTTACAGCTACAGTACATGTAAAGGAACTCTCTGTTTGAGGGAGCCTGAAATGTTTCCAAGACAGCCAATAGTTCAGGGTGCCATAATCTCTCCAATCTCTCCATAAACTCCAGCCTCAGTTCAGTTATATTTTAGCAGGAACAAAGGTAAATTGACATGGATCTGCTGTCATGGATGTACAATTACAATGTAAAAACACACCTGACTCTATATCTGTCCACTCCTTTAATACCTGTCCTCTTGTTAGCTGTAATTAGATTCAATGTTTTTAATGGAACATATGCAAATTATTCAGCTTTTTTATCTCATTTCCACTGATCAAATAGTCCACCGCAGTTTATTGTGTTTTCATCACAATCCCACCTCTAAAAACATCACTAATGATAAATGAAGTACTTTGACTACTTTACATAAAGCCAGTTAGGGAGAATAGGGCTAATCAAGACCACATCAAACGAGTGCTCTTTAATTGAAGTGCAAACATGGATCCTCTTTGTTTTTTTTGTTACGTAAGGACTGATTCAGGTTCCGGCCCTTCAGGGCCTTGCTTGTCTTCCTTAAAGTCCCTCAAGTTCACACAGTAATGGAGAGTAGGTGAGGTGCAGTGACGCTGTGGGAACTGCTGTCTTGAAGACTGCTGCTCAAGGCTGAGGGTGGGGGGCTTGAGAGTATATGACTAATTAGGTCAGTTCCTCTGTAGATGCAGGTGAGAGGCTCTTATTTGTGTTTGCTTCATGCTGAACACCTCAGGGATGGGCAAGCATTAGAGTCTTGGGTTTTTATAGATTGCTGGGGTGATATGAGTTCATCATTATTACAGTGATCTGAGGCCCACATGTACGTTTGTGAATTTAAAAACTCTCTGCTTTATCAAATCAGTTTGATTACTGTAAGACTGAAATAAAGACAATCATGAAATAAAGCATTGGTTTTAAAGAGGCTTGTAGGTTTTTAATGGCCAACAACATTATTTAGAGAGCAGGATTGTGATGGCTAAAATAACATACACAATACAAAAGTTTAAGCTAAATTTTATACGTTTATTCAAAATTTAACGAACAAATTTTGAAGCTGTGAGTAGATTCTGGAATTTATTTTAAAATGTTTTTGTTATTATTATTTTGATTTGATAACCAAATATTGACTGCTTAATTGGTCTGGTCGCTATAAATATTGGTCTATCATTAGTTTGGACAATCTCTTCAAATAACTGCAACAGAGAAGACATTTCCACCTTAGTTTTATTACTCAAAGAAAACATAACCTACCAAGATGTCCATAGGGCCGTTTATTCATTGTGGCATGTGCAAGGCTGTAATAAGTGTCTGTCGCCATTTTAAAACAAGGTTCAATCATTGATAGCTGCCGATTTGTGATTATATTTCCTATGGAGTCGCTAAAAACATTTAAAAATAGATTTGAAGAGGCAGCATTTTATTTTCAATTGATACGTGTAATTTTCCATTGTTGTATTTACAAGCATGCTTGCTTCAGGTGTGCATAAGGGTAATTCTCATCTCTTCATGTTTTCCTTACTAAAAATGTATCCACATAATAACAATGTCAGGACAGCAAACGCTAAAGCATTTTTACAAGTCTTTATAAAGGTAAAAACAGAAGGGGAGGGGGATACTATAATACTGTGTTTATAGCAACATCAAATGAACACTTTTTTACTTTTTAAGTTAAAGAGCAATAGAGAAAACATTGTCGCGGGGCAAAATAAGACAGCAAAGATGTACAAAGAACATGTTTCAAGATCACTTGAGCATCTGTTTGAAATGCTGATTAAAATACAATGAAAACAAGATAATAAAATAAACACCAGCATAATAAACATGGGGCAGGGAATGGAAACATGAGGAAAATATTTAAACACTTTCAAAAAATAAACAACAAAATAGAACAAGGAAATGTTAATATAGAGTCCCTTTCTTGTATAGACAAAACAACAAAATTTAGACCATGTTTATTACAGAAGCACATTTGATTTGCAGTCCTTTTCGACACTGTCCACGTAATATTTGTCTCTTGTCTTCCTGGCTGATGTAGAGCTGCTGTGGACAGTTCTACAGACTCGTCAAGACTGTTGTGCTGTTTAGAATCACTGATGCACAGAATCATGGGGGATCAGCAGATAACACAAATAATATTAATAACAATAATAATAATAATTAACAGGAGATTAACAGGTTTATGAGAGGTGGTGTGGTGTGCTTCACAGAAAGATAATTTATCTGTTAATGTAGTTTCATCCAGAAAACAAAATTATTTTACTCTCATAAAGTGTTGGATGTAGAAGTAGTCAAAAAAGAGATTTTTATTTACAAGTTTGTATGTGGTGTTGAAAGATCGGCAACAAGCAGTGCTCCAGACACACACACATCTCATGAGGAGCGTGAACGCACCGCTCCTCCACACACATACATGTACATACACGCAAGTCCTGTACATGAGTTTCAGGTGACTGGTGGTCAGCACCTGCAGCACTGCCTCACAATGCCTCTCTCCAGATGCCCTTTCCATCTGTAGGGTGAGCTGGATGTCTGTCTCTGGTGTGGGAGGTTTCAGTACATGATAGGAGGTTTGGAGTAGGGTCTGTTTTCTGTAAGAAAGAAGAAAAACGACTGTCAAGTCAAATGTTACAGTAAGAAAATGTAACTCCATGATATTTCAGCCTTGACATGAAGATCAAGACTGAAATAAAAACAGGGTATAACTTAATGTTTTTGAGAACAACCTAAAACATAAATGCTCAATTTTAGCATAATAGTGGTAAAATACATCTTTCAATCTCCAACAGAACTGCGCCACTTCAGGCACCATAACAGGAACAAAAACAAAGACATTAACGTCTTTCATCCTCAAAACTTCGCAAGTTGGAGAATGAATCACTTTGTGTTTGCGGTGCTGGTGAAGCATTAGATCAGAGAGAAACAGCTGGTGTTTGAGGGGCAGGAGAGCTGCAGATGCATGTTAATTGCCCAGCTCGCAGCACACCGGCAGACAGCAGTCAGTTCATTACTACTCGAGTGCTTTTACATGTTTAACATGCTCCTTTCTGCAAGCATCAACAGATGAGCTCATACGTACGTGGGTTGTAAACAAAACAACAAGGTACGTCGGCGAGCAAGCGAACTGAGAGTGTGTATGTCCACGCATGCTCTGTAGACCATCCCAAATCTGTCAACTTTTAATCTGGACTGAGAACTATATTTGTCAAAGGGTTAAGTAAAAGTTACATTAATTGGTGTTCTGATAAACTGTCTGTGAATTTGAGTGCTTTCTGGTGTACAGCGTGCATTGTTTATAAACATGCATGGAGGGTTCATGCTGATCGTTGGAATGTGGGTATATTATGAACATCTAACAGTCATGCTATACATTAACTATTAGCAATGTATGGATGCAAAACTGAGGCCTGCTGGTGCTAATGGGATGGAGAGATGCTGTGCAAAGATAAACAGAAGTGAGTATTTCACTTGCTCTGAAATATGAGTTATGAGTAATACCCTCCAGTGCAATTAATTGAGTCCAATGGCTGACAGCAGACTAAATCTGCCGTGATGGAGCTGTACCCAAGAGACACAGGCACAAATAGTTCATACACTTAGGATGGACCTGACATAGCAGTACGCATCTGTCTTGTTAAGCAGGGGTTGGGCCAACCTACCAGTACTCAATATTGTATGAAAATTCATTTATTTTTTTGAATATTGTGCATTTCCAATCTAATTATTTTCCTTTGCAATACTCAGACCAAAAAACTATAATATTTAGATATTACAAAGCTCTACACGGCTTAGCCCCTACATACCTTACTGAGCTCCTGTCACGCTACAACCCATCCCGCTCTCTAAGGTCCCAAAACTCTGGACTTCTAATA
>JAZGTJ010004198.1:0-31884 GCA_036877575.1 Botia almorhae | reverse complement strand
CACACACACACACACACACTGTATCAGTTTTTATTGTTCTGTCTGTCAGTCTCACACGTTCACACAGCTTCACAGTAAACCTCACAAATTCTTAATAAACATCACCAAACGTGACGTGACGCGAGGTTACGTATGGTTGAAACGATACACTTTACATTAAAGTTGTAGGAAACAAAAACATGCTTAAAAAGCGTTTTATTGGATTAAACCAGATACAAGAGCAGGTTTCAATAAAACTGTTGTGGTTCCAGGGACCTCGCACCCCGCTGCCGGACTGTTTGCTGTGCTTTCCAGGCCATGCATTGGTATGTATGATTAGAAATTCTAATCTTATCTTAGTATCTCCCTACATTAGCATCTGTTATGCTGAAATTACCATATACATTAGTCGACACCTGTTTCGTTTAAACCTATTTAATTACACCAATTGTGCTGGTTTGTTGTGGGCAAAAACAAAATTACCCTCTTTTTTAAAAAATAGACATAAACATAAAATGATGTAAAAGTTATTAAATAACAATAGCAATTAAATAACATTAACGCATATAAGGGTACAAATCAAGCTATTACTGTTATACTTACTATTTATGTTACATTTTTACACAACCGTGATTCAAAATTGATTTAATTGAAAGAAAGGGTTAAATTTGTAAGAAATCGATGGGCTAAAACTTTATAATAATTTCACAAGTGTTGTAGCGCTTAAATATCAAATATAATTTAAATATATGTGAAGGTACACGACGTGTATCTTATTCATAATTAGTAATTGATAATAAACGAAAGATCAATTATACGCGTAAATTCAATCTACAACTTCAAATGTAATGTGAACTCAACACAAATAAAGATGTTAAACTAAAGTCTCAGACGCCGCGGACACATTCGCGCGTTTTGTGTGCTGGACCGGTTTGCTCAGACGAGAAGATGAAACGGTCTCATCGAGATGAAGGAAAGTTTATTCTGAGCTGTTAATGTGCGACATTTAAAGCTCTTCCGATGACTTTCAACGCCAGAACATGACAAGTTTTCCTCCTGAAGTTTATTTGAAATCACCGTCTAATCTAATCAAATAAAGACGAGCAGGAAGTAACCAAGATAAATAAAATGCATCTTAAAATCGAATAAAACATTTAGTAACAAATAATAAAAAACAAATCAATCAAACATGGGAACACTTATTTTGCTTATATGACTAGAATTATTCAAATATAAAATTAGCAAAATTAGATAACAACTAAATGAGGATAATCCTGTTTATCAATAGATGAAAATGATATTTAGTTTATTGTGGGCCAACATCAAACCACTGATCCCCTGTTAAAAGCTTTTCTAGAAAACGTGAAGTTCGGATGGGTCTCGGATAAGTGTGAGATAAGCATCGCGGCTTTAAAGACTTTTAGTCTTTAAAGCCGTTAAAAGGAACAACCGAACTCCTTTGAAGGGATTTAGCTCGAGTGAAAGGCTAAGCTTTTGAGCACAGCTGTCAATCAACCTCTGGCTCCACCCACCGGTACGGCTCGGCCTATAAAGCGAGGGAGTAACTCCCAGGCATTATCACTCAAACCTCAGAGCTCAGGGAGTAAAAATGCCCGCTTCACCGACGGGGTTTGGAAACGTCTTCATGGAGAGACACATCAACATGCCCGCTGGATATCAGTTATTGGGCTGCCCACCTGGAATGCCCCCCGCACACATGGTGGGCATGACCGGAGTCTCCTTCCCTTTCTCAGGAATACCAGGATACAGTTTCATCCCGTACCCTCATCCAGGACACATGACGCACATCGTAAGTATTCTGCCTGACATTCCTCATGTTGCATGGATGAGCGTATGATGTTTCACTGTAACAGCCTAAACAAAGCTCTTAAAACTTTAAAAATGCCTGTTGTATTAATTACAAATGGTAAATATAGTCATTTTAATATATTATAGTGTATTGCAGGCTCTTATATCTCTTGCTTATTTTCAGAGCAATGCTTATGACCTCAAGGCCGCGTCATCTTATCAGCAAGCTCGAGGAGGACCTTATTACTCTCCGTATCGCCCCGTGCCAGCGGATGACCCCAGCCGCGTCCCCAAAGTGGCCACCCGGGAGAGCACCAGCGCTTTGAAGGCCTGGCTCAGCGAGCACCTGAAAAACCCGTACCCCACCAAAGGCGAGAAGATCATGCTTGCGGTCGTTACCAAGATGAGCCTCACCCAAGTTTCGACGTGGTTCGCCAACGCCCGGCGCCGCCTAAAGAAGGAGAACCGCGTCAGCTGGGCCTCCAAAGCAAAATCTGATGAGGAGGACGAGGGGGAGGACGGTGAGAGCGAAGAGGAGGACTCCCTGAAGAAGGGCACGGATGATGAGGATGAGATTGATCCGCAGACAGTTGATGAGGAGGATGTGGAGGACCGGCTGGCAGATCATTGTGAGTCTGAGACTCCAAGCGAAACCCAAAAAGAGGCGCGTAAGCAAAACACCGATGTCCAAAAACCCAAAATCTGGTCTCTTGCTGAAACTGCGACCGCAGACGCTGTCAAAAAACCGAACCACGTGAGACATCTTCAAAGCCAGAGTCCAGATTTTGGCAAATGGTGGTCTGGATGGCCTTTACGGGACACGTACTCAGCTGTAAACCTGTCCACACACGATCTCAGAGCGCAGTAACTCAAGGAATCTGTTTGTAAGACACTACGACTCAATCTTGCACTTTTTGTTGTGGAAGTTTGTCTACGAGATTTATTCCAATGACTGGTTTACGGACCAAAGTTTTGTGTAAATATTATACATTATATTTTGTTTAAATTATAAACGCGTTTAACTGCTTATTTTTGCTAAAATAAAACGGTGAAAAATGAACAGCTTTGGCCAATGATTATCCGCGTTCCGCATTTGTGTTTCTGAAATGCTGTTTTGATGAGATTTTAGCTGATTAAATATAGCTACACACTCAATGCGCTGTACGTCGCTTTGGATAAACGCGTCTGCCAAGTAAATGTTTGTTTTATTTGTAGTACATTAGATTACCAATTGTAATGATATGGATCCAGAAAGGATAATGAAAAGAAATCACACAAAAATGACATATTCAAGTAATATTATATCGTAAAATATTTAAACTATGTACGGTAGCCAAGCTACAGGTAACTTAATTTATGTGCATATATTTTCTCCAGCCAATCAGATTAGAGAATCAGATTTTCTTTATACAATCAGATGTGATACGAAGCTTTTATGACAGCAGCAACATTAATCGAATTAAACTACACCAAAATAGATCTGCTACGATTATATTCATTATTCAAATACACGCGCAAACACAATGTTTTTATTAGCTTCTCTTTAGGATGTGGTTACCAAGCAACCTGAATTTAATGCTGCACGGTTACAGGTGTGTGATGGGGGAAGAACAGTTTGTAACATTTAGAAAACGGAACTGTATGATCACCGCAGATGTTACAGTCAGGTCAAGTTTGGGCTTCATGTTATCAGTGAAACACTATTAAACGATGACGCGCACATTAAGGACATGAATTGTTCTGTACTGAAGGGTGATCATTAAGATTAGTATTACCTAACGTACCGGAGGCGTTTACCTTTAACATCATTTAGATATTCTCTACCATATCTAACACATTCAACTAAACGATTCATGAGAAAATAAAAAGTTATAACAAAAGAAGTCAGGTTCAATAATCCGTGTTCTGATGTCTTAAACCTCTTCACACAAACACTTCAATGGGATTCGACCTTCGGGCAATATCCTGTTCACTGAGGTTTCCATGTTAAATCAAAGATCTGTGCCCCGTTAATCTGAGGACAAAAGAGCCCATCTCATTCATATTTACACACACACACACACACACACACACAATCTAAGCACTGCTCTGAGCATATGGTCTGTGGGCAATACAGCTTTATTTACAGTTCAACAAACCGCGTTTGTATTTTATGTACAAAACAAGTTAACATTGCGCACGTATTACAGATCTGTACAAAACAAGACAACTTTTCCATGACAACTTCACATTTTCTTATAAAGAAGAGAAAAGTATAGGGAAGTTGGATTGAAAAAATATTGTACATTGTGTCTGTTAATAAACATGTTGAATTTGTATTTAGGTGAATCCTGTAATCCGCCCCCAGCTGGTCCTCCAATACACAAATACTCTTCTGGTGTGGAAACAGCGGCCTCGTGTGGACAGTTGGATTAATAGCAATACAACTCACAGCACAGGTAACAGATTTGAACATTTACAAAATAACTCACGACAATACTGAATATATCAAAACATTTAAGACACATAATACAAAGACAAGCAGATAACACAGCAGACACAGTTCAGACATCCGCTTTACAGCAAATAAATGTTTTAAAATGTTAAAACAGTTACATTTATGTTGTGGTTCTGGTACTTCATTGTTTTAAGGATGAAACCATGACAACACAGGCAAGGGGAATGCAAGTGGAATCGTGTGGTTTATTATGGTGATGTCGTTATGATTACGGATGTCATAGGCACGCACCCCTCAGGGGGACACTACACGGGGGAATTCCTTCCGATTTTTTAGTGGTTTAATAGTTACAAGGTCCTGAAAATCTGCTTCTTTTCTCTCCTAAGAGTCAACATGACTAGTGTTACTCTCCTGTTTTATCATTCTGCACTTGGCAGATGCTTTACATGCGTTTTTTAGACGCTTTAAATGCGCTTTCATGTACATCAGGTATACTTTTATGTGTGGTTCTTGGGATTGAACCCACAGCCTTGGTGTTGCAAGCACCCGGCTCCGCCAGTTGAGCTACCGAAACACTGTTATATTGTGTTACAATGATAAGATGTGCTACAACACAAATGCCTTTAGCAGTAGAGACCGTACGCACGTCAACACAAAGATCCTTCTAAGATCCTTCTAAGATCTTTCTAAGATCCTTCTAAGATCCTTCTGAATGAATGGCAACATTAGTGAACATTGTGACATGCTGTATGTAACGTTTGTTCTACGCTTCGGAAACGTTTAAACATGAAACACTGGTTTATAATATAATGCTCTTAAGTTGATTATTATAACAAGCTTGGAGCAGGTTTTAAAGAATGGTGTCCTCTAAAAACGGACTTGTTTCGGTACTTGGACAAATAGAAGGTTTGCCGTGCTCTTGTGCCACACAGTTGCCGTTTTCAGTAACATTGCCTGGCATAGGGCCCAGACTGCAGCTGTTGTCCACATCCTCCTCCGGCTGCCGATTAAAGTCCTGATTTCCCCCTATAATGACCTCATTCTGTGGGTGTAGATTTATCTTTGTGCCCCTGACAGTGAGATCTTTTGACATCTACAAAGAAGAGAGCAATAACAATACACAACATTACAACATGCCACTGACTATTGACTACTTGAAAAATAAAGTTCATTAATTTTACATTGTATCTGGATAGAAAAGCCATTAAAAGGTTAAATGGAAAGATTTACCTTTTTCCATTCAAATTTTCCTAAAAATGAGCAAAATTCCAAGAGTTAATAGATGTTTATCTTAAACCTGTTTGTAACTGTATTGTGTGTTCATGCGACGCTGTGATTATCCAGAACAAATCACTTTTGTGAGAAGCAGTGTATTTATTATTCTATTTTGTTATTGTAAATAAACTAAGTTACAGAACTTACCCTTTTTAATAAAAATCAGAATAGCAAAGGCAGCGACAAGTATTAGCAGAGCAATTAAAACTCCGGCCAAAATGGCGCCCCTGTCAGAGGGCGTGCCCTTCTCTGAAACACAAAACACAAAACAACATAAACATCCTGCTGGAATCAAGTCATGACAGAACAGTGGACACTCTTCAGTCTGCTGGTGCTCTCATGAGCTAATTTAGCACTAAAGGAACTGGACTCCACCTACACAACTCTCGGTTTCACTACTGTACTGTCAACACCTACATTTATGTTATCTGCGCTCCACAGTTTCTGTTCATGCGCTGCAGTTCTGATGTTAATGGACTCACCACAGATTCTGTCTGATGTTAAACTCCCTGGAGTTTTTTCATTATATCCAGGTTCACATCTAGAAATGAGAAGCGTAAACAGTTATTTAGGTAAACTGTATTTTTAAATAATACAAAGAATACTCTCACAACACATGATACAGTGTGTATCAGAAAGCAGCACATACGTGGTCCATGGCCTGCAGGTGAGGGACGAATCACTGGAGCTGAACGTTCCGTTTTTACACGCTTCACACACAGTGTCACTCACCGATGAGCCTGTGAACATCAGGAGATGAACGGAGATGTTCATAAATACTGCATCCGCCAGGATTTCAAATATGTGAAATATTGCTCTAACTTTTAAACCAACTCTTCATTACATTCAGTGGTTAATCAGTGATGAACAGGCTGATTTTAGAGAGAATGTCTACACACCTTGTTTGATGATTCTCTCTCCTGCTTTGCAGATGGTGTGTTTAAAACATGCACTGCATTCGTCGTCTTCCGTGCAGTAGAATCCAGACCTGCACTCACATTTACTAAAACTGCTCTTACTGGGGTTTATTTGTGGCACAAAATTTAAATCTGAATGTAATACAGAAAGAAAAGAAAGAGTTTGAATTTTAAGAGAGATCCTAAACACGTTTATTTGAAAATGTTTAAGCATTAATTAAACACAAAACATTCAAACTCAATATAACTGTCAGATGTCATAGACACATGTATGGAAACAAATAAGCAGAGGCGAGATCTGGTTTGGGTTTATGCTAGTTTTACTCACTGGTGTCACAGCTGGGCTGTCGGGTGCATCTGGTGTCGCTTGTGTATCCGCTCTGATACTCTCCATCTGGACAGTCTTGACAACGCGGGTCTTTACAGTTATCATGCATCAACATCCTCTTACCTGTAACACAGTCACGGTTACCACCCACAAACAGTACAGGCAGACCTCCATGTATTTAAAGACACAGCTGAATACTATAGAACAGATGAGCTACAGCCTGTTAGCCTGTGAAGCAATATTCCCTTTCTACAGTAGTTTGTAAATGTATAAAGCTCATATTGAAACAGGACAGATGTCACTAGGCAGAAAACAAGTAAACTAATGTTATGAAAATACAGTTATTGTAGTGTTGTGTTAAACAACAGCTTGTCAGGGTGAATTATATGGGCAGGTTAAGCACCTGGTCCACACAGCTTGCAGCATTCGCCATCCTTCATATACTGCGTTTCCTCGTCACACGATGATACGAGGTAAAACAGCGTGACCTGTCCGTGACAAAGGCAAAATGAATGTTTTAAAAAATGTTAAATAAAACAGAAAACATTTACCCCCCATTTTCTTTTGTCTCACATAAGCCCACATCTGAATGTTTTTTCTGAGCCCACCGTGAACATGCGGGAATATTAAAACTGAAAGCCACAGCACCCGTTGGCCACAAGGAAAGTCCCTGACACTCCCCATCAATAACTGCACTGAAGTTCAGCAGACAGCCGCAGCATAAACTGCTTATTAATTATAACAGTAGACAACGTACATCTCCGACGCCACTTCTATATTATATTTAGATCTGTCTTTATATCCTTTTCATTCAATTGCTTATTCAAAACGAAAGTGAAAGCAAATGTGCGAATAAGTATAGACGAGGAATACAAGATTTAATAACACCGACACGTTGTAACTGTTGCGTGATCAATGTCGATACAATGTCACAATGCTACAAATGTACAAAGCTACAATGTAACAAACAACAGTTATGAATATTAATGAACAGCTGTCATTAAAAACAGAACAATCACTTACCGAAAGACAAACGGTGTAAAACATTCTCATGATGGTCAAATCTGCTGAAACAGATCGTTGTAATTATTATTCCTTACACACAGACAGCACACCGAAGACCAGAGACTACAGACTGCAGACCAGAGACTACAGACTGCAGCTCTTAAACTGATAGACCGCCGAGCATGGGGGATTTCTTCACCACTTCAGACACGCCCACATGAGACATGTGACCATTTCCCCCGTTATTCCAAGAAGTGAGAGTAAAAAACACTGTTTTTTTACACAGCTATATTTCATAAACAAACGCATTATACATTGATAAAGCTATATTAACCATTACTTAACCATATCAGTGTCAACCAAGTGACACTGATAATAAGAATTATAGTTACTGTATATTGATCATTATTAGTGACACAGTGAAACTGATAATAAGAATTATAGTTACTGTATATTGATCATTATTAGTGACACAGTGAAACTGATAATAAGAATTATAGTTACTGTATATTGATTATTTACAGTGACAGTGAAACTGATAATAAGAATGAAAGTTACTGTAAATTAATTATTCACAGTGACACAGTGAAACTGATAACAAGAATTATAGTAACTGTATATTGATCATTTATAGTGACACAGTGAAACTGATAATAAGAATTATAGTTACTGTATATTGATCATTTATAGTGACACAGTGAAACTGATAATATTTTCATAGTTAAATAGTTAATTTCATTAACTATTTAACTATGAAACTGATAATATTTTCATAGTTAAATAGTTAATTTCATAACTATTTTATCAGTAAAGTGTTTTTAACATACTATTGTTTAACAATCATTCGTGCTACATTATAATGCAGCTCAACTGGCCAGAACTTCCCAGTTCACATTACCAAAGTGTTTAACTTTCACTTCCCCAAAGACCAGTATCATAAGCACGTCATGCATGACAGGAAACTTGTGTCTCTTATCTGGAAGTGCATTTCCTCGATTTCTAGTTCTTTTTATTTTTGAGCAGTTACAGTAATGTAAACGAACAAACGAAGCTATCAGAAAAGTGTAATGTGTGACAGAAAACAGTTTGAATACTTTCGCTCGGAGATGAAGGAGCTCAGCAAACAGACATTTAAAAGAGTGTGTATGAACACCAGCCACAGGTGAATCCCTGCGGCAGGGCTCTCCCTGAGATAAAATTCCCAGGACTGGATGATAATAAACGGCATGGAATTCCCCACGTTGTTAGGAAGTTGTCTTACTGAAGAAACATATTTAGGGACATACCGCAGATGTGGACATGTGTTCTCTCTCTCAGTGATTTCAGCAGGCAGACAGATCTCAGCCCCGTCTGTGACTGTCAAGATCATTTAAATGATGCTGATGAGGTCTCACTTCCTCAAAGAGCAAACAAGAACTATTTGAGGCATGAAATACTGTAATTCAGTCTACCACTGAAAAACCCTTCAGTCCCACGAGGAAGAGTTCAGAGAATACACACGACACATTAACTTTAGCCAACTCTTAGAGGAAGTCGCTCTTTATCTTTGTGACCACGAAAAGTATGTTGGCATTTCAGGCACATTTGCATGGAGCTGCCTTTCAAGCACAAAGCTTGCTAGGTTTCAGATTATATATACACCACTGGTGTGATATACAGTTATCTATTGCAACACAATTCACAGAGCTTGTGGATCAAGTGTCCAAATAAATCTTTTTATTTGGCCTCTGTATGGTAACATCAGATGACAAACTGTATATAAGCAGATATAAGTGATGCAAATGAAATAGGATGTAACACTTCTTTTCCTCTGTCACCTTTGAAATATTAGCTGTTTTTAAACAGGTGTGAAAAGACAGTCGCAATATTTGCACACATGTGTTTCGTTGGAAACGTTTGTTTTGGAAACGTTTATTCACGTCATTGCCGGACGTCAGTATGTTAATGACGGCGAATCGACGCGTGGTCTATGCCGCGGCGGCAGATCTGTCCGCGGCGCAGGCGCAGTCTGTGCGATTTAGTTCACAGATACCTTCAACATACATCCCCACTGCGACTGACGCGTTTGAAAGCGAGGCGGGCGAGCGAGCGTTTTAAATGCATTTTCATACGGAAGCCCCGCGTTGAGGCGCGTTGCGCTCACGTGGTGGATGGTGGGATTGACAGCGACGCTCTGGCGTTGTAAGCGGATTTCTGCCGCTGCAGTGGAGACGCGCGTCAGATCTCCACAGGTTCCTTGCAACAAGGTTTATATTTAAGCTACTGGGATGAACACACTTCGACTCTTGAGTACTGGAGAAAAACAACACACCAGTGACACCACTGAACTGTGTTTAGGTGCAATCTGCTGCTTCTGTTCAGAATTTTACTGTAACTTTAGTATTATATTTAGTTTATATTATACACAGCATGACTTCATTGACCTAGAAGGTTAAATAGTAAGGCGAACTTTAGAATGAAGACATTGATTTTGCCCGACTGTGTGTGTGCGTCTTCATAAACACAGCAGCATACTGTAATAAAACCATACATTCGTTTCTTTAGATGACGTTCACGTAACCTTTCACATCATGATGATTCCTGCGCCATCTAGCGGCCGCAGAGGCACATTACAAAATCAGGACAAATTTAATTCGGTGTTAACAGCTGTCAAACGTAGAAAATAACAACGGATTATAAAAAGATACACCAATTATGCGCCGATAACCTGGAGATAATACTTTTAAGAATGTGTTCTTTAAATAAATGTACAACTGAGAACCAGATATAATGTGGCCCACACAGAGAGAAAGAGCGAGAGAGAGAGAGAGTAGAAACCTGTTCGCGAAGGTGGCTTTATCTTTTTTGTTTGTTTTTTGATCCTGCCTGTAAGCCACATTTAAGGAAGTTATTTAGTTAGAAGCATACCGTAGAAGTTCTCTCATTCTCGTACACTAAAACACACCTCTTTTCAGATGACTGTAAAACTCAATGTAGAGCAGGTTATTTTTGACCACACTTTGTAAGTTATCTGGCGTATTCTTTATGTCAGAGTCAAACTCCACATGTATCACAAGGCAGAGGTTATTCCCCAGGTAAGTGAAATCTTAATTAAAAAGATCTATTGAACTGTACCGTAATACGACAGCCGATTATTTTAACATTATTTTAACACTCCAGGCTTAATTTTTGTGAGTGTAAACATGTTAATGTAAACCAATAGGATTCAGAAATAAGCAGTTTTATTTAATTCATTAAATGCATTGTAATTGTAATACACATTGAATGAGTTACTGACTGACACATGCTGACTGACATGAAACAGACAGTGTGAAAAAAAACCAAATACACCTTCCTTGTTATAACAGTCTTCAGTACGTTTAGTTTTGTCATAACGAGGTTTCGTGGATACAGTGTTGATGTGATTCACATCTGCCGAACACTTTGAGTCTTTGTTTCCTGTTTCTGCAGCTCACCAATGAGATGCAGCTGAGTCTCATGAGCATGGTGAAGTCAGGAGAGCTTAGCATTGATGAAGCTCTGCTTCGGGCTAAGAGCTGCAAACTTCACAAGCTTCAGAGGAGCTTCCCATCGGAGGTGAATTATGGGAAATGGCACAATGTTAAACAATGGGGCCAGAAGAATCACAATGCGTTACGTGTCTTGTTCTTGCTTTGTTGTTTAAAGAAAGATCTTTACTCAAAATGTCTGTACCTGTTTTGCGCTTCTATTTGTGGTTGTATATTTTTATAAACACTGGGTAGGTCATACAGGTAAATATAGTCACAATGAATAGGCAACATACTTCTCATTATCAACCAATGAAAGTGTGGCGTTTTGGCGCGGTTCCCGTTGAGGAAATGATTTGTTGTTTAACCAGTTTTCACTGGTTTCAAGACCTAATATTGAAAGACAGGTCACCATGGCGATTATAACCAACCCAAGACAGGTTTCGTGAAGTAAACCTTCCGCATTGAGGAAGTTTAGTTAGTTATTTCCTGTACTCTGTGTTTATCTGTGTCATTAATATGTGTGTTGTAGGACAAACAACCCTCGCAGTACAACTTCAGTGTACAGAAGTTCAATCGCTACATATGGCAGAAAAGAGTGTTGCAGGTTTGCGCCTCCAAACTAGAAATCTATGATTATAAATGACTCTCCTCCTCAAACACACATAGATCGTGTATATTATGTATGGCACACATCATGAGTGTCTTCCTGCTGCTTCCGCAGATTGATTTCTCCAAGAGTCTGTTGTGTAGCATTGAGAAGGGAATAGTGAAGCGCCAGCTCCTCTTCTCTGATGTGAAAAACTGCCATGATGCCACAGGCACGCGGTTCTCCATTGCCTTCAAAGGTCGACCAGACTATGAGCTGGAAGCTGCATCCTCAGAGGACAAACGGAAGGTGAGAAGATTACATGCAGATCACTGCCAGATCATTAAATGCATTTTAATTATATACATTTGACAGTATAGCATAATCATTTTAACACAAAATACAGCTATGTGACGTCTAATGGCTGTCACATCTTTAGATCATGCAGCTGGTCAATCAGATAATCTACAGTAACATATACAGCCTTCCTATGGACCGATGTGTGGACATGCAAACCCCAAACTCGCCTTCAGAGAGCCTCAAAGAGGGTCACATTTTACTTCAGAGGGGAGGGCTGGCCTCCTTCAAATGGAAGAGGTATGAACGTATTTTTGACATATTCTGTTTTGTATGTGTCTTGCAAATCAGATTGGACTGGATGTTTTATCGCAAACACTAAAATAAGATCAGCTTTAGGCATTTTTAAAGCAAGCAAGCATAACATAACAGCTCATTTGTTCTGATGGAGGTTTGAACAAACTCTGAAGTCACTCTGAGTTTAAATGTACAAGAATCTCATTTCACTGTGAGGGAGGGAGTCCAGAACATCCAGAGTAATCACCCAGAACTCCTTAGCAACCACATAACAAAACACCCGGCAACCACCCTGACCAAATAAAGTCACATTTTGTGTTCTGTAGCAAAATTAAATGAAAGTGTTTCATCACCTGTCTTCTCTCTACTCTATTAGTCCATAACAAAATTTTTCATTTTTTTTTCTTTACTAATGGTTATGTTGTGTTATGTGCCCTTAGCTATGTGGCTCACCTCGAAACCGGTCTGCTGACCTTGTTGCCTGTTGCTCAGCAACCGGTTGCCGTTGATACAGAAGTTTCCTCCAGCGAGTATGCCTGTCTCTTCTCTGATGTTTACTCCAGTGTGGATGAGCACAGGTGTGCTGAAGGCGACAGAACAGCTGTTGTCATTCATCTCTCAGATGGAAACATCAGGGTGGAGACGCCCGGCCCCCCCGACACCTTCATGCTGATCAACCACAAGAATGACTTCCTGTGAGTCAGGACAAATGTCTGATCTAAAATAATGTGCATCAATGTATTGTGCACCACAAAATCAAGTCAACTGTAATCTTTTGACTTGGCAAACATAAAACAGCATTTAGCTTCTGCGATGTGCCACATTTCTGAGCAAACTGAATATTCTACAGGAAATAATTTAGAGTGTATACACTGAAATGTAATTGGGTTGGTTATGAACAAAATTATTTTGGTTAATATTTTTATAATATTATAAGCTTTAATTTAACTACTGCTGTACTTATAACTTCTTCTAATATTACAAATGGTAAACTTTTCAGAGGCACTAAACAATGATACAAATTGTAATAAAAGGTTATGCAATCTGTTTGACTTAATCAAATGTCTGAAGTCACATAACATTTGTTAATTTAATACAGAAAGGTGAATCAAAGAAATAATAGAATTATTCTTTTAGGTTCTTGTTTTGTACACAATGATCTAACTCCTATCTCACAGTTATCTCATTTGTATCTCATGTATTCTTCTTGCCTCTGACAGGTTCAAAGTACCCAAGAGTGACCATATGAGCTCAAAGGCCGTCAGAAGCGAGCGAGACGCCTGGGTGAGAGCCATCAAAGAGTTATGCGTCGACTGGAAGCGAAGATCCCATCACGAACACTTCTATAAAGCCACTGAAACACAGAGAAATCACAGTGACATCACAGAAACCAACAGAGAACCAGTAAATGAAGTAGAGAACAATCACACGACCAGCACAGCTCCTCCAGTACCTCCTTCAGTGAGACCACGCTTACCCAAAACTTCCTTTCCCGGGCCTGAGACTGGAAACCCAAAACCCATATTCCTGGAAGGATCAGAACCAGAACAGCAGCCAGCCCCAGGAGCACAGATGCAATATGTATACACGCCAGAAGAGAGACCTTCAGTGCTGCCTGTGACATCACCAGTGGGCACATATGTAGTGCTGTCTCCTGCTGTGCCTGTCTCTCCAGCCTCAGTGATACCTTTGCCCGGGGCAGTTGTTAACCAGACCCTGCTGCCTGCCCCTTTACCCCCTCCACCGCCCGTGAAAACATCAAAGCAGCTCTCAAACAAAACGAGGGCTTTTCACTGGGACCTGGTCGCTCACGATAAGGTACCTGATCTTGTGTTCTCTTAAATTTTTGAAAGGGCAAGTGAAGAGAGGAGAAAATTTAATCTGTTCCTCTCATAAGTTTACATTCATAAGTAAACATAAACATGAGTTTTTCAAAAAACCTGTTCATTTCTTTTTTAATGAGGGAAAAATACAGAATTCCCCCTTTGATATGAATACAATTGTTCAGTATATGTTAAACTAACAGTTGTATTTATTTGTATTTTATTTATTTTGAGATTTTAAATAATGGTCATGTTATTCTTTCCATGAGCTGATATTTCTTTTTAATGACTAAATTAGGTGTCAATTTAGTACATACTAGTGAAAATCTAGTATGTGTGTTGAATAAACAACCTTTAATTTTGGGGAACGGCTCTACAGCTCTCACTGTGTGATGATGTGCCGTTTGTGTATAAACCCACATTAAATGCAGCTGCTATATTAAACCTGCAGCTGAAGTCAGCACAATGTTTCTGATATTATACAGCCGATATGAAATAATATCACAGAAGATCAGTTACAGGTGTGAAAACTGAGATCTTGTTCCTCTGCAGATTGAGAAGTCGGTGTGGGCCCGCAGAAGCCCGAAGAAGATGGAAATCGACACGTCACGCTTGTATGAGCTGTTCGGAGTGAGAGAATCAGACAGCTGCGGCAGATCAGAGTCCAGCAGTAACACGGAGATCATGCTGAACACAAAGATTGCCCACAACTTCAGTGAGTGTTCCAGATCCTCCTGAGTACAGTGAAGATTATAAATGTGTCTGTAGATAAATGACAAGAAATGAGCACAGCCCACCCAAATTGAGTACAGGTGCAGGAAACAAAACAGCAAACCAACAGAGAAAAACAAATCAGAATTTTGGCATATGATTAATTTCAGTGTCAGCTTGACAGGAAGTCACATGATTTATAATCAGACAGCTTCCCTGTACTAAATCATATTTGTTTGTTTATTAGGGATAAGGGTTCAGTTACACTTAAAATGATGTTAAGAGGAAATGTGTTATTATTTTATGAACTATTAATTCTTGTAGACTTGTATTTAATCGGGGATCTGAAGTATATCTAGTAGCCACATTATCTAAACCTGGCAACCAGGTTACTGTCTAGCGTGAGAATGTGAACAGAGAGTGCAGCTCTGACAGCTACAGCTAGGTGGCAGTGCTGCATCAAACTGATTTCTTTAAAACGAAATTGCCACACAACTTTTTACACAACCCTTAAATAGATACTACAGCATGGAACTCATTTATTGAAATAAAAGATTTGTCCTGTGAGTCATGTTCTAAAAGGTTAGATGCGTCACGGTCGATGAACGTGTTAATTTCTCAAGCACATCATGGAAGTGGTGACGATCTGTTATTTTAAAGCATCATATTTGTTTGGTTTTAAGTGTTGTCTGACTCCTGCTGGTGTTTGATTCTAAATGGTCCAAATTCAAGCTGTCTGGAGCCTCACAGTAACTGCACGACACTTTCTCTGTGTGTTTCCTGTTTCAAAAGGCATTACAAGATAAACATTTTCCTTTTCAAGTGGATGTAAGTCCTTGTGACCAAAGCCATTAATACTCTGAAGCGTCTTTAGCAATGCCATAGAAAATTCTGTCATTTGAGTTTGATCTTTAGGGTTGATTGTTGTTTTTTAATAATCCAGCAACATTTAATGTCTTTTTAAATGAATCAAGAGCACTTAAATGTGCTCTTGATCCAGGATCAAAAAACATCCAGGATCAGAAGTTCCACATCACAACAAGACAGCTGCACGCGTTTGTCATTTTAGTTGCATCCATCTTCTCAAGCTCTCCACAGAGAGATAGGCCCAGGTGTTGATTAAGGCTTTAGCTTCACAGGAAAAAAAAACGTGGGTTTTAGTCTATTTTATGTTTTGGCGAACCGATGGCTAATTCGTTTAGATTCGTATGATTTTGTTCGTATGTTTTTGTAAGATTTGCTTTTGCCTCAGTAATGGTTAGGTTTGGGGGTGGACCTTCATGCTTCCTTTATTTGTAAAATCATATGTTTTGTACAAATTGCATCGTACAAATGACTGTAAAATCATCCTCTTGTGAACCTGTTGTTGTTTTCCTGTGAGTTCAGCTTTTTGTCTCAGAATATAATCTGAACCACTGGCATCGATGCTGTCCGCAAACAATTTAGTTTTATGATGCTTTTAAGAAACGCAGCCCAGGTTGAGTTGGAAAGGTTCACCAGTGACTCTGTTTGAACCTAAACAATGATGTCACACCTGCAGCAGGTGAGCGGCTGCGAGATTCTCATGCAGATGCATTAATTAGCAGAATGAAAAAATGAAAAATGCATGGCGCCCATACTAGCGTGTGTCAGCTATCTCATCCCTGCTCAGAGCCCACGGCAGCCCCCAGGCAATCGCTCTCTCAGACGGTCTAACAGGAAGGGGGCAAAAGGGCTGCGGAGCTTGCCAAAATGATAATACCTCCTCAGTTATGAATTGCATGTTGATCAGTAATGGTGCGGTAAGATTCCCCGACCGCTCAAAACAAGAACGTGAGGTTGTGCTAGTGAGGGAGGAAACGCCTCAATCTTCCCCCTGCAGGCCGGCTGATCAGCCTTGTCCCTGCTTCTGCTCACACTGTTGGCCAGTTCACATCTCATATTAGTCTTATGAAGTTCATTGTGTCATCTATGTGTCTTTGGAGTTTGACCCCCCCCCCATCCAGACGACATCATTACTGTGTAGCTTTATTGCACTGCTGGAGATACAGTGTCTCTGAACAGGGACGGTCATGTACTGGCATACAGATGGAGAGTTATGGGATTGTGAATTACACTAGAATCACATTATTATTCAGCTTTCTGCTCACAAGTAGTAGTTTCAAATAAATTACTTTACAAGCCCCACATGTGAATACATAAAACAACAGCAGCAGCAGCAGCAGCAAAAAAAAAAAAAAACTTTACACTTTACAAAGTGACTCGAGGAAAAACTCATGTTCTGTTCTCTGTTTAAACAGGTTTGTATTTCTTCACACTTGATAAAACTCGTAACACATCATTAGACCCACTGATACTATTAGCAATTTTAATTAAGAGGTTCGTGTTTGATGAGACATATTTAAGATCTCACTGTTATTTTATTTGTGTCAGCTTTGAGGTGTGAAATAGAGAAGAATTGAGACTATAGAATTGAGACTATGCTTGACAAAGTATGAGAATAGAAATATATGCATTCAGTGAAGCACAGGAAACTGGTCGTGGAAGAATTTTACAAGAAATTTGTGTTTCTGTGACTTTTGAGTCACTTTCCATTTCAATGTTTCAGATTTCAAATGTTATGCATTCATTGCATACACCATAAAAACAAACTGCTAATCGAAACTCCTGATTAGAGCTGCAATTATATCTTGACGTGTTTTTCCAAGCGCTTGTTCAGTTGCTGGTGAGGGACTGGACTGCCGGTGTAATCGAATCACCTGCAGCTCTGAGCTGTGTAAGTGCAGTCACAGCCAGAAAATGAGGTGAACGGTATATAATTTAGAAGGACAAAAGTGCCTCATAAACACTGAGTGCTTTTATATAAGATTTAAGCTGCTTGAGCTACAGAATCTTCCTCTCAGAACGACTGAATAAAACAGACTTATTTTTATTCTTACTCTCACACATTTCTTATTTTGAGGTTATTTTTGTGATGTAGTTCCCTTCTGAAAATTCTGCTTTTGACTCATTTTCCGTGTCTGTTCTGATGCTCTGCGCTCTGTTAGGCTCCTCTAATCGTATGCGATTATTTCACCCTTTTAATGTTGTGTGTGGTTAAATAAATCACACAGTTAATGCATCAGGGGTGTTCCTGTAGCTCTACTGGTAGAGCATTGCGTTAGCAGCACAACGGTTGTGGGTTTGAGCCCCAGGCAACACATAAGGTGTCCTTTTGAATGCACTGTAAGCCAAATGCATACATGTCATTTAAATTCTTAGTAGTAGAGCACATCTCATTATCAAGCCTAATGTTTTAAGGTAACATTCACGTCATAGTACAGAAAGTATGAGCAGCAGTTCTCAACAAGCATCAGTAGTGATGTTGTCCACACTGTTCCTGTTCCAGCAGTTAAATCAGAGCACTGTAATGTGATGTGATATTATGAGTTTCTCCCACTCATGAGAATGACAGAATGAAGACGTCTTAAGCAGGAGGTCTTGCAGCTTGACTCAGTGTTGAGATGAATAGCATTCGCCGTAAGACGTCTTTCCATATAGAAGTGAAAGTGGATTTGATTCCGTGTTTTGCAGCTTGATAACAGTGCTGTTGTACCCTTGAACCTGGTGCCACTCAACACACAAATATGTTGTTCATAAAAAAAACTGCTTCATCTCATATTATTTATGGCCCTTCATCTGTAACTTCAGCACACTGCAGCTTATTGAGGGAGATTCTCATTAGTTGAGGTTTTGTACAGTGTAACTCAGCAGGACTCCAGGTGTGTGTGCAGAGAGGTAATTAAACACACATCCTTTTGTCTTCATGTGTTTGGAGTGTTTCACTGCAGGTGGTGGGAGTGTCTGTCTGTTTCAAGTGCTTCTCAGTAAGACTCAATGTGTGTGTGAGACTGACTGATTTTTCTACCATGTCCCCACAGACATTTTCCTCAAAAGTTTCCCTGTGTCTCCCAAAGAACTCAAGGACAAATTGTTGATTATAAACGAAGGGGATGGAGGTCTCTCTGACGAGCACATCGCTTCTCTCAGGAGGTACGAGCTGCACAACACACTGCCAAACTCAACACCTGACACACAAGTGGAGAATTATCTCCAGTGAAGGTGTATGTGTTTACCTTAATCTGTCTAGGTCGATTTCGAAGTGCCCATGATTAATTAAAGCCATTTCACCTGGAAACTACCCACAGGAAAATAGTATTGCTTAGCAACCTCTTCGTCATAGCTCAGGAGGCTGTGAATTATGTTTTATGGTAAAATCTGCGTCTTCTAATATTATTAAAGTAAATTAAAAATATATATAACTTAAGAATATAAAGCTCTAAAATTACTGTGGCAAGTATAATGATCGCATAATTTGAGTTTGTCTAAAAATCTTTGACTTTTCTTACCAGATTTGTGTCTGAGCAGATCTGAGAACAGTCTGAGACATTGTTAAGATCACTGAAAGTCTAGTGATGCCACATGTAAGAATAACGGTGTGAGAAAAATCTGAGTATCAGAGAACTTCAGCAAAAGTGTCTGTTTGCTCTCAATCTAAACTCGATGCTTTCCATGAGAAATAATGAAGACGTTAATAAGATCTCATTTGAGGATACAAAAGACATAAAAATCTCAATGTTATTTGTCATTGAGGCCTTTTATAAAACACACATGGAAATACAACGGAGGGCCACAGCTTTATGACTATAAGCCCAGTGTGGGGTGTGTTTGGATGTTAGTCCAGTGACAGATGTGATGTGAGGAAGACACAGACAGTGCAGGTTGAAGAACGCATAATGGTTTCTTCAATGCTAATGTAAAAGAGCACATGTCAGACTCTCTTACCAGAACAGCCTCTTTATAAAACTTTAATCATGTGTGTTTGAGGGGAAAATACTGTTGAGTCGCCCTCAGGGATGTTTGGTCTGAAAGCTGCAGGAATGCTTCCTGTTCTACATTTATCTTCTGGAAACATCTTCAGATGATGGTTAGATTATGCAGGCCAACATACCTGCTGAGGGATTTGGATTTATTCAGCCAAATCTGATGAATGTAAGTGTGACCACATGGGTTTTGAGTACAATCTGAATCCAGCTGCTCCTGCAGGACCTGCATTATTTATGACAGGTGTCTGCAGCTTCTTCATTCAGACATCCTTCTGCTCATGAAATTGTCAGTGTGGTGTGGATTTGAAACACGCTGACGTGACATGAACACAGGTCCATTTCGGAAGTGAGCCGGTTCAGACTGGATGCTAGTTGCGAGCGTGAAGCGTGGACCACATGAGCACTTTATAGGACCTGACTGTAACTTAGCTTTTAAACAAAGCCTGTTTCTCAGACTTCTGTTAATCACAGCGGCCCTTTCTCAGACAACCAGATGGAGGGATAAGAGAGAGAAGAAGCTCTCAGAGGAGACAAACGGTCTCACTGAGCATTCATCCTGCTGAGAAGAACACGAGGTCGGGTGACGTCCCTTCAGAGCCGTGCATGTTTAAAACGGGCGTCCCTGCAGCACTGAGAGCATGGACCCTATGATAGTAAATTAGGGCAGTTCAGGGCTCAGCTGTAACTCTTGTTCTCTTCTGTCCTGCAACAGATACGTGCCCACAGCTGATGACATAGAGATGTATAAATCATACAGAGGAGATGTGAGTGAACTGCATGTGGTGGATCAGTACATGCTAGAGGTAATTAATTCATTACTGTAATAAAGCAGCTGTGATAGTGACATGATGTGATTTTTTTCAGTAATTCTGTTAATGATCTGGTCATTTTCACCAGTGATTTTCACTGACTTGTGTTTGTTTTATTGTATAATTACAGACTTTTATATTTACAGTATATTTACAGTAATTACAGTATTTGTATAATTACACATACACAACTGTAGAACTACAGTTCTCTTACACTCATCTGTGTGTATCAGTGTGTGTGTTGCCGCACACATCTCATTGTAATGAGACTCATCTGTGTGTATTAGTGTGTGTGTTGCCGCACACATCTCATTGTAATAAGACTTATCTGTGTGTATTAGTGTGTGTGTTGCTGCACACATCTCATTGTAATGAGACTCATCTGTGTGTATTAGTGTGTGTGTTGCCGCACACATCTCATTGTAATGAGACTCATCTGTGTGTATTAGTGTGTGTGTTGCCGCACACATCTCATGGATGTTGTTTGGATGGTTTTCACAGTTGTCTCACTTCCCTTTCAGATGTGTCACATCCCGAACCTCAGCGCCCAGCTGGACCTGCTGCTGGTGTTGAGAGAACTTCCCATCTGTATGGAGGACCTCACGCCGGTCAGCCTCGCATACTAACACCTCATCTGCACCTGTCACTCACTCTTGTGTCAGACTGTTTGCTTGCCTGTCGATTTCTCTTGCCTTATCAACTCTTTCTCTGAGTTCAGAAAACTCTGCCTGATATAAAAGCATTTATTTCAGATGACAAGAAAGAGGCTCATTGGATGCATTCATGCATTTATTATTTCTTACATTATGATAAACAGTGCTATGCGTGTGTTTGTGTGCGTGTGTGCGTGCATATATTTATATTGCATGTCTGTATTTGAGACTGATTGTGTGTGTTTGTGCATATATAAATTTGCATGTCTGTATATGTGACAGATTGTGTGCGTTTGTGTGCGGTTTGTGTGTGCGCGCTGGCATTTGTTTTGTCGTTATTATTGATGATTATGATTGACGGACGAGGTAAATGAAAAGTTTGTGGGAAAACAATCTCATGGAAACTCGAGTCTCACGGTACACTGGGGGGTGTTGTGGGGGGGGGGTTTGAAGCTTTGCACAGGTGAGCCCTGAGGCAGAGAAAAAACAAAGAATGAAAATCTCATTTACTAATGCAAAAGATAATCTTGGCAGACAGCCAACACTTGGATAAAATACATGAAATGGACTTGAGATAGAGCAGAATCGTGCATTAATACACAGGAGAGTTTCTCCCCAAGTATCAGCACTTAGAGTTGGCCCAGGGAGCTTCTAATGGCAATTTTTGTCAAGTTCTGGAAGTCATTTATTAGTTAGCGAGGTAGTGCAGAAGAGCACTCTGAAGATTTTTTTTACCTGAAAGGGTTGAAATCCCTTTTGTGCTTTTAGTTCACCTCAGAACTTTGTTTTCATTTGACTCCCTCTATAACCATCTGGCCCGGCACCATTAAATACAGCTGCTTCTGATGTGAAGCTCTGTCGGCGCTCTGAAATCTCTAATGAAGGAAGGTGCGGTCATGAGGGCTGGATAGTGGTGATGTTCATCTTAAAAAGCTGCTGTGTGTGATGATAAAATGTTAAATCTGAAGTTCAGGAACTTGAAGTTTAGGGCAGTAAATGTGGCGGTTGGGTCATAAAAATGAAGTGATTTCTCTGAGGTTATGGATGTTAAGAAACACTCAACTCCACATATGGGTGTCCGGACGGGCTTATGGTTTTCGCCTCAGGGGGTCGACAGCTATTCAGCTGATTTTTGATGGTCTGTCCACCTTTCCGTAGTGGCGTTACTGTCCTCAAAGATGTCAAAAGCAGCAGTCGTCAGAATCATTCACACATCGATTGTGAGAAACTTTGTAGGTTAAAAAAATGTACATCCAATTTCAGTCCCTCTTGAAATTTGACAGGACTGGATACATTTAGTCTGGTGTGTAGCAAAAATGTCATTACAGCTCATAACGTTTTTGTATTTTAGAATAACATGCACACAAAGACCAAAAATGTGTGTTAAAGTAAAAAAAAGGATCACTTTTTATTTTGTGGTGACTTTTAAAGATGTACTTTGTGACTGAAAACGTATTCAGTCGTTACAGTGTAACTCGGTTTGGGCCCCACTTCATTCTTAAGGGTAGAACTCAATGTTGTGTTTCTGTAGCCGCTGTTACGTGGTTGACTTATAAAACCTCAAACATTAAGGTGGATTTACCCATCGTGTGTCAGGCGGGGCGGCAGGGTAGAAAACTTCTCTGGTTTAGAGCGCAGAACGCTGAAGAATCGCTAGGTGTGTTGTGTCTTAAATGTCTGATGCTAACTGCTTGTGGCGCGGTGGGCGCTTACTAAACAGAGTGCACGGTGTCTGAAGAACATGTGAGCACTAAACTAAGAAGATTAGGAGAACAAAATGATAGAATGTAACTAATTTGAAGTTGTGGAAAGAGGATTAGCCAATGGTTTCTGCACGGTTACACATACCAGAGATTCGTTGAGCATAATTAGCATTTAAGGGTGTGAAATCATCACGTGACAAAGTGAGGTCACAGAGGTTGTGGATGGAGACCAAATGGAAGTCTGAGGTGATGTTGAAAACACTATATTCTCTCTTATATCTCTTATATAGGTATATCTTCTCTCCTTTCATTCAATATATCAGACAGTCAGACGAGACACAACATAACTTTGACAATTAATGCTGGCAGCTCACAGTAGCTTACGAATCAGCCTGACCTGTTTATCTTGGTTAAATCACACGGGCTTTACCCTGTGAGAACCATCAGGAAGTTACTGGAGGTATCAATACCAATATCAATGAGGCACCTAAATGAATATGATGTGTGTAATTTAATTGGTTTGAATTTAGATGTGGCTTGAGATTAATTGCAGATGTAGTTTATCAGTGTAAGTCTAATGTTTTAATTCCAGAGAACTGCTGGAGTATGAATATATTTCTTGGGTAATTTGTCAAAAACACAAAACACGCTCATAAATAGCCATTGGTGATATCATTATTAACAAAGACGTTTTAAAAGGCACAGCAACAAAAATGGCCGTTTAATTCTAAGGGTTAGAGAGAAAATGGTCATGTTTTTGGCGCAAACAAACCTTAACAAACATTTAAGTGGAGCTCAAGCAAAAGACAAATGATACAAATATAATATAATTCATTTTAGACTGTATTACAACAGTTAAAGATATGATGCACTGCTCTGTCATTTTACAGTTATATAAGTTCTCCCAGTTTTGTTTCAGTGATATTAGATCTCTACAAATGTAACTAATATCGATGGCATACTGAAATGATATTTTAATTGAGCACATATGTATTTGTCCAAAGCAGTTGACAGCAACAACTGTTAAAGCCACAAACCCCCACAGTACAGCCGTAAGCTGAGCGTGTTTCTGACTGATGCTAGATGTAATTGTGTGTTACTGAGGCCTGAGCCCCTGAACCATCCCTGCAATCTGTCAAACCTCCATCTTCTACTCTCTGTCCCACTTTAGATGATAAACAACATCACTTCCTGTGTAGCCTCTCATGTACTCTTGACATGAGCCGTCCGTGTCAACAGTACCAGAGAGAAATGGCAGAGAATCTTGAGTGTGTGTGATTAAATGAGGGGAGTTTGTGGACACATTCGGTGAAGCTGACATGCGTCGGCCTCTGTGTTTGTCCTGCAGCTGATCTGCCAGAAGATCCGCACGTGCCAGCAGCTGTTGTCATGCGAGTCGTTCATCAGTGTGCTGGAGTATCTTCTGACGGTGGGCAATTACCTCAACCAGAACGCAGGAAAAGACAGGACCAGAGGGTTTCGCCTTTCCTCGTTAACAAAGGTAAGACCCGGAACGCCAGGAAATAAAGGAGGGGCTAATAAAGCTTCTCATTGGCGTACATTACGTATATCAGCCTTTATTATTTGTTTCTGTCTGTTGGCATCTGTTTTTTTGTACTAACCTCTCCTCTGATGTCATATATCCAGTTGTTGTTCTGGTCAGCCTCAGTATCTATAATATCATTATTAATAACATAAATCCATTTGAGACTAAAAGCAACTTCAGAAGCAAAATTGTGTTTTCAGAGAATGCGAACCGTATTGGCCAATAGTATTTCTTGTTTTGTAAAAAGTGTAAACCTCACAAAATGTTATTAAGTTTGTGCTCGGATAGGTTTGTACAGCTTCATCCAGCACCCGAATTACACCTGACAACTCAGCACTACCTCTAAATTTCTCGTACTTTCTCTTTTCTGTGACCCCCTGCTGCCTCAGTCTAAGTCATTAGGACACGGGCACTTGTTTTGGCATTTTTAGGTAGCTTGTCATGTCATTAGTAACACAACAGTAACATGTATTGATTTCTAGGGCCAGGGAGCTGCAAAACCGGTTACTAGGTGTACGGTAAGCAGAATGACTTTTTAACTAATGAGGCATCTGAAGGCACTACCCCTGTGCCGTCGCCATGGAGACCTGACCAAGAATGAACAGAGCAATGCGCTCTTTTGAGAGTGATGGAGGACAAAAGTGCAGGACGGCTCTCTTGGGGGGATAGATGGAGTTCCTCTCTGTGAGATTTAGGTTTATGTCTGAAACTAAGTGCTGAGCAGACATTTCTTTGATTCATCTTGGCTATTTTAGGGCTGAAACATACTTGATTCAAGTGTCTTTTCAAACTGTTTTGTGCTTTGTGGTCTTCTGATATGAGTTTCTTCAGTGTTGCCATGAGGGGCGATGCAGCAAACAGAATATACGCCCACAGAGAGAAACTCTATTGCTAAAAACTCCATATATATTTAATGAGAATTAATTGAATTCCCTGTTATGTTTCTTTAAAGCTTTCCTCTTCTGAATAGCTCCCATAATTTGCTTTTGGATTTTTTTAAATTTCTGATTTATAGTTGTTGACGTGAGAAGACACCTGATGTTATGTGTTCTTAGGAGAACAATCTGAGAAACGGGACTCATTTAAATCTCCTAGACAACAGTGAGAAACAAATGAGATCTCATTGGTATGTTTCTTTCCTGCAGACGTCTGTGGCACATTTTGAAAATTGTCCCCATGAATACTGAGGTTTGCTACAGCCACAAGTGTGTTAGCTAAGCATGCCCACCAACATTGACCTGTTTGCACAGTGTTCCCGCCCTTAGTTTTATAAAGCAGCTGAACTTTAAATGGTAAACAACAAACTTTACAGCCCCCCCTCACTGCAGCACTCACTGAGGATCAGCTCCTAGTCTCAATTGTGCGTCAGGAAATCGTACAGGTCTTCATGTCTTCATGTATTAGCATAAAGAACCCGTCCTGAGAGCATGACAGAGCTCCTCTCATGTTCCTCACACACCTCTCAGATGCACAGCTGTGGAAATGATCAGTGTAATACATGCGAACTGTGTTACTGTCGTGTGCTCTCACCTCACACAGTGCAGTTCAGATAGAAGCACTGTTTGATCTTTGATCGGGCATGTGTCTGTCGTTTATCAGACACCAGACGTCCTTAAACACTCACGGTTCCTCTCTCCTCTTTCTGCAGCTCTCTCAGCTGCGTGGGAACAATCGCAAGTTCACCTTGCTGCATGCGCTCGTGGAGCAGATCGTGTTGCGAGAACCGAGTCTGGCCACCTTTTTCCTGGAGCTGGCGGAGTTTGAGACGGTTTCTGGCGGTAGGCTGATGAAGATGTGATAGATGTTTTTAGGGCTGATCTGATTGAAGGCTGATTGTGTGTTTCTGTGGTTTTCTGCAGCCTCTGTGAAAGGCCTGACAGCGGAGGTGGATGGTACGTGGACGACTCATCTGATGCATTTTTTAATGCTGCTGCACTGAACTTTTAGTGATTGAGAGTGATGCTAAATTGAGCACTTTTGATCATTACAGAAGATCATCCTGCCCTTATAACTATAACATATAACTATTTAATAGGCTAAGCATTAGATACAAACCTGATGCTGCTTGCTTGGGCATTAATGCATAAAAAGGCTTTACAATCCTATTGGTACAGGGCGAAAGGTCTTTTTAAAGGTGCAGTAAGTGATTTCTGAAAAATGCTGTTAATAATTTAAACCCAAACAAACACACCCCTCCCTTCATTGCTTTACCCTCTACACCTGCAGCTGGTGGACACGCCCCCTATTGCTGATTGGAAGTGGCAGTGTTATGATGTTGTGTTGATCGGTCCAATCCACTTTGTTTCTTTTAATTTACAGAACTGGGACTATGTGCAAACACATTATATTTTTTAACACACACACGGAACAGACATCTAGCAAATATTGACAGAGTTGTTTGTTTGGTTGTTGATTTCTGACCTTTAAATGATTTGGCCTGAAGAATTACAGTAATTCCATTTGGAGATCTTCATCTGTCTCTTCTTTCAGTGGTGAAGAACGAGTTTCAGAAGATCATTCAGTACAGGAAGGCATACAAACGGAAAAACATGGTTAACCAGCAGCCCAAATTCTTCAAGGACTTGAAGGTAATTTACCCAATTATCTTAACTTTCCATTGTGTTGCACAGTACATCACATAATCTGAACATTTAACTTCAGCATGCATTTGAGTAAACGTGACTAATGACGACATGCAGTCTGCTTAATGTCACTTACATATGTCATTTGTCATTTGCAACATTCTCATCAACCAATCAGAGTTAAGATCGAATATTACCCAACATTTAGAATAATAATAATAATAATAATGTGGGTTTTTGAAAAGTAGATTCTTTATTAGGTTCATTGGCTCCTATAGGGAGAGTGATGATGTAACACATGTTGGGCGGGGCTTAAGGTAGATAGACCTAGTGTTGCCCACTAGATTAAAAAAAAATTACAAATCATCTTTCTCATTTTAACACAGGAATCACACTTACAAACCACTCGTTTAATAGTCACACAAGAAAGCCACAGACTGAAGACTTTAAAAACTCAGTAACCTGTGTCATCGTTTTCATTAGCCCCACCCACACCTGCTTTACCCACTTGGATGAAGTAAATAACATTATGTAGTTGTAGTTGTGCCAAAAATTGTGTTGTGTTAGTTGCATTTTTCTGTGCACTGTATTATTCCTGCAAAACCCCATAGAGAAGGTCATCCATACACACAGTGCATGTTTGACTGATCAGTGACTGGGGATAACACCTCTTGTATTTCTGGCTGTAGATGGTCATCGAGAGGTATGAAACGGATCTCAGCCAGCTGATGAAGAGGTGTGAGGAGATGAGGAAGCTGTACACTGACATACTGGTAATCCCTGAGTTATTTTTTCAATATCTTCTGTTGTGTTGCCCTGGGAGACAGATGGGCTGTGTGGAGATTGAACTTTCTCTGCTTATCTGAGGCAGGTAGACTGAGGGAGGGGGAGAATATATTCCTGCCCAGCTATTCCTCAGGGTTACAAAAGTCTTTCTTCCACACTGTGAGAGACAGGATTCTCGATCAAGTGACAATTCCCTCCGATGTTTATGGTCACGGTCGTAGCCAATGATGTTTACTAAATCTGTTCTGGTCACTAAATATTGCTCTTGGCTTTATTTGTTTTATAGAGGGGTGCCAGATTAAAAACGAGTGAAGCTTTTTTTCTAATCTATTGAATTATGGTGTGTTGCTGTTGTGGAATAATTCGGTTGTGTTGTGCAACTGCAAACTAGATTGCAATAAAGAGAAAAAGACAAAGAATGAATGTACAGAAAATGTGTGAAAAATCATAAGAACTTACTACACATTCAGAGTATAAGATATATAAAACTTTCCTACAGCTCCACATAAACCTGAAGGAATTTTGTTAAGTCTGTTAGCATGTAGATGTCCAAAGTTAAACATAAAAATTCTACATACAATGAAACCTGACAACCTCTGTCTAAATTCATCACATTTCTTGTTTGGCAGTATGTGATGTTTTGCAGTGTAATTGTTTCTTTTATGTTGTATTGTTTCTGTAAAAGTCCCAGTGGAATCACTTCAGTGCCTCAAATACATTACTTAATTACAATCCTAAAGTAAAAAAAACAGCTTTTTATGGACGGTCCCTTTTCTCAGTTTGTTATGTGCGTTTCCAGCGGTGGCAGTTTTCTGTGTGTAATCTCAGTGAGGTTACAGGTGATGCTGCTTACTCAACATCTGGCCCCTTGTGACTCTGACAGGCTGAAAGAGAGTCTGTTGCCAGAGATGAGAAGTGCTTGAAAATGTACAATTACCGCTGAGACTTCTAGCCTGTGGCAAAAACACAGAAAAGAGCAGCTTGAAACAGGCAGAAGTGAGACAGAAACTGGATTTTGGCCATAATACAGTTTATTTCTCATAGTTTATCAGCACTGAGGTTATAAAACTGTCCGATATGTGAGGTATTGTGATTACAGTGGTTTAATGTGACTGGATATAACAACTGAAAACACAGCAGCACGCGTCATTATAAGTTCTTATGATGCGTGGGCAGTTTATGTGGTCAATATTTTTTTGTTTTTCACAGGTAAAATTTGGAGAGCCTTTGGACCAAGACTCTCAGGAGCTCTTCAGATGGATTGGCCAGTTTGTTAATGACTTCAGGAAAGTTTACTCCGAATGTGTCCAGTCAAGTCTGTTTTCCAGTTAAGTACCATGTGTTTGTGCATGTAAATGCTGCTGTGCGCATCTGTGTGGTCAAGCCTTTCATAAACACAGTTTCAGTCCGAAGGCAATTCAAACGTCTATTGAAACAATTAAATATGGACTAAGAGTTGATGTTTGCTGGATCCAGTGCTGGCTTTTGCTTTAATTAGAAATATTGGCAAGCTGATTTTATGCGGTTCTTTGACTTACTGCCATAGCAAACAGCCTGCATTCATTTTCCAAGCAGGGATAAGTGTGAGGCACATAATCAGTTTGTTCTCTTGATGTGCACACACTGGGTGTCAGTGGTACATTTACAGCTGTCTGGTGTAAGAGAGCCGTTTCAGTTCCAGCAGCTGAATGGATTCCATCCAGAATGAGAGGTTTTGGATTCCTCTCATTCTCTCACTCTTTTCATGGCCTTGAGAATGTGTGTGTGTTCAGGATAATACAGAACCGACTCCTCAGTACAGAACATCTACATCTTATTCGTTATTTAAAAGTGACATTCTCCTGCTGGAAGGATTTCATTCAGAAAATGAAGAGGACAAATAACAGAGAACTTTCTTTGAACTACACTACTGTAAGATTTACATGCTGTGGCTGTTTAACTGAATATCTACTGTATGTGTGCGGTTAAAGGTGACATTCTGTCATTTATTCATCATCATTATGTTCCAGACACATAAGAGTTCCCTTCTTTCGTGGAACACTGAAGATGTTCCGCAGAATGCTACAAATGTTACAGCATAAATGTTTGGGTGAAAGGCTTTCACAGGTGAGAAGATGGGAGACAAGTTCATTTCCATGCTTTTGCTGAAAACATCTACTAACATCTACATATGATGACATATTTGTCATATATTGAGTTTGGCTAGCTGTTTACAGCAGTTCTTTTAAAATGTCTGTGGTGCTTTTATCTAATTTTGTATATCATTATTAATAACTAGAATAATTGGTTATAGTTAATAATTCTTCAATCTTGCCAGGATTTCTTCCAAGAGTTAAACACACTTATTAAAATACATGAATAATGTCTTTATACCTCATTAACCAAAACTGTAGCACAGAAATTGTTTCATTATAAACTGTTTAAATATGATGTACTCGTTGTGAGCTACAGAAATATAGATTCATTGTACGGTATAAGCTAATGAAGTATTAAAGGATTGTGTGCTGTACTGTTGTATGATGTGTTCTGTGTGTCATATCATGACCCGCATGAGGTTTGTGTGCTGAGGCAGCGAGGAAAAGATTTCCTTCAGCACCACAGACAAACTCCACAGCAAACACATGACATTCTGCATCTGGAGAAACAGTATGAGATGCCTCTGTATTTTGAACTAAACTACTCGACTGCACAGGAGCATAAATGCAGCGTTTTATTCATTAATGAAATGTAATCACGTAAGAAAATGGAAATTTTCTTCAGTTTAATTCATCTCCTGAAGTTTAATTCATCTCCTGAAGCCCTGATTTGCATTAACAGTCATTTTTATTACAATCATAAAATGCTTTCTGTCAGAAACATTAGTATTGTTATCACACATCTCTCTGAAAGTTTGCAGTGATGTCACTGTGTGTATTGTTTTTGTTTTGGCCTCTTTTTCTGACTGAGCGTTTTGTACTTGTTGGTTTCGGACGTTTGGTTTGAAACGAGAAACACAATCTTATTACAGCCAGAGGATTACAGATGCATGTATGTTTCTAAATGATCGTAAATCTGCTTTTATCATCATAGATTCTCGGTTTCTGACTTTAATGTAACATGTTCATTTCCAGTCAGTGTGCAAACGCACAGGGCTGATTAGGTGAGATTTTTGGGTTGGTGATGGAAGTTGTGAAGCAGTTGTTAGGTTTTGGGTGTTAAGTGGTGCTGGGTGACGTCTTAGAGTTTGTGCCTCAAATTAGGAGTGCCAGCAGTAAAAACAGCAGTCTGCCAATCTCTTGTCAGCCTGTACAGCCAAGCAGAATTGGGACCTAATAGTTGTTTCTGCCTTTGGATGCATTTCACTCAGCCCATCAGAGGTTAACCGACGTCCCGCCTCAGAAAATACAGACTGTGCTGAAAACAGACATGATCAGAATAATTCATATTTGTGTCATTTCTAAATCTGTTGAAATGTTTTATCTTTCTAATGCTGGACCTAAAGGAATATTTTTCCCATGAAATGTGTGTTCTGCAAAGACTCACCCTTATGTTATCAAACCTTATGTGAAACAAACACAAAGAGATTGTTGATGTTTTCATACAACAAAATCACAGTGACCACAAACTGCCTGTTAAACAAAAAGGAGGTTAATAGCTCTCTTTCATACAATCATCTGTACAATAGCTTGTGTGTGAGGAACAGATCAATAATTGTTGTCATTAATCTCTCCGATGTTATTTAGACGTTTGCATATTCAAACTCGCCTCATTGTAATCAGTCACATGACACACAAGAACCAATAGGAACCAGTCACTGACCCCACACCTGGTATAATGCATCTGTACACATCATATTTGTAAACAGGATTTGAGAGCTGCAGCAGAGAGATGTACAGTAAACAATCACCTTTGTGTAATATAATATTCCTCAGACGTGGAGAAGGTATTGTATGGCTTCAGAAATAGTTTTTGTTTTTGTGGTGTTTGGGTTAAACAGCCTCTGGTCACTGTGTGTTTGTAATATAAA